>JAQQSW010003680.1:0-14635 GCA_028646575.1 Pseudocheirus occidentalis | reverse complement strand
TATATATATATATATATATATATATATATATATATATATATATATATATATATATATATATATATAATTTTATAGAAGCTCTAACAAATACAAGATAATCTCAGAAATTTTTATTAGCTTGTAAAGCATCATCTATGTGATAGACAAAACAAATTATTTCAACTCTGGATAAGTTATTTCAGTCAGTAGCACAAACAAGTGTCTCTCCTTCATTTGAATAGTAATAAGCCCTTATTTTGGAACAGTATATAACAATTTCTAAAATTCATTCACATCAATTTGGTCATTAGATCGTTGAGATAAATATCTTGAGCTAAAGGCAGGACTGATATAATTATCCCCATTTTACAGAATAAAGAAAAAATACCTACACAAACAGCAGTTGTTACTTTCTTGCAGTTATATAAATGATGTGACTGAACTGAATCTTGAACCCATGCTTTCTTCCTCCAGCTCTTTTACTCTTACTACATCCTACCCTCCTTCACTCTACATACTTTGTGTTTCCTCTCTTATGAAAGGAGATATATACAGTCAATGAAATCTCCTAGTGGATAGTATGAATCAATTAAGCACTTTTTCTCCAGTTTTAGTTTAGAAGTCAAGAAGGAATTTTCTGTGCCCAGTAGAATTTATCTGAGAAAGCAAGTTAGGATTGGCCTGAATGAATGAATAAATGAACATATAAACTTTGATTAGAATGTGAAAGCATTCCATTAGATTGGGAATTCTCTGAGGACAGGAACTATCTTTTGCCTCCTTTTGTATCCTAGACTTGGCACTGTTCCTGGCACATAGTAGTTACTTAATAAAGGTTTGATTAATAAGCATTTATGAAGCACTTATTGTATGCTATGCACAGAGGTAAGACATGGATATCCAAATATAAAAGCCATGATCATCTGTGTCTTCAAGGAGCTTATATGAAGAACAACACGTATTTAGGGAAGTAGTAGTCTACAAGGGACCCTTCAAAAGACTAAGAAGTGAGGGGAGAAACAAGCATTTATTAAGTACCTACTGTATGTCAAGCATTACAAACAGTATCTACAGGCAAGAAGACTATGGATAAAATCTGACCTCTGACACTAGTTGTGTAACCTTGGACAAGTCACTTAACCTCTGTCTGCTTCAGTTTCTTTTAACTGTAAAAAGGGGTTAATAATAGAACCTATTAATAGATTAATAATAGAATAATAGGGATATAGTGAAGATGCAAAGAGATAGTATTTGTTAAGATGCTTTATTATTATTATTGCTATGTTGAGTGGTTACATTGAAAAGTAAATCAACATATTCCATTTAGGAACTATGGCAGAGAGATTTGATCATTGTTCCTGTTTCCCAGAATTAGAGAGCTGGTGGGAGGGATATAAATAAATACCGTAGAGGTTCATAGAGGAGAGAGTAAAGGAATCATGGGAGATGGTCTGCAGTCTGGAGAGTAAAGCCTAAGGGTAGAAATTTCTCAAAGACTTGAGATGTCTCCCTCTTTTTCTCTCTCCCAAGATGTGGAAAAGACTGTGGATTCTAGACTTAGAGGACTTGAGTTCAGGTTCCACTCTGAAATTTACTACCTGTATAACCACTGACAAGTCACTTAGTGTGTCTCAGGGGTTCAGTTTTCTCATCTACAAAATGAAGAGGTAAGGCTAGGTGATCTTCCAATTTGAGATCTGTGATATATGGACACATGGGCAACTTTCCCTTCCCTTCTTCTAGTCACAGTTGACACTGTCAAAGTAAGAATCTGCAGTTTATGAGTAATGGTTCATTTTCTGGAGAATTCTGTCCCTTGAAACTTCTTTTGTTTGCATGAACATCATGCCTGTTCATAGCCCTGACAGCAGCTGGATTATGTTAATATTGTAATTCTAGAACCATGGCTAGTTAGGCTGATTAAGTTAAATATAATATCTCTCTGAGTGTAATGATGTTGCATTTATGTTTATAGCCCCTGGGAATGTGGTATATACATAGTCGTTGTCCTTTTGTGTTGTGGGGATTATTAGTGGAATTTTCTAGTATATAAAGACACTGCAATATTTTTTTAAATTGATTTTTAAGCCAAAGGATAGGGTTTTGAAATCTTGTTTGCTCCTTACCATGTGACTGCTCAAGTCACTCAACATTTGTGGAACTCATTTACCTTTTCTGTAAATATGGCTTCAAATTCTGAACCTTCCGATCCTTCCCTTCCTCCCTTCTTCATTCTTTCCTTTCTTCTTTCTCTCCCTTCTTCCTTCCTTTCTTCCAGCTTTTCCCTAAACATACCCTTTGTGCCCCCCAACTTTTAACCCAACTATATTTGCTTACATTTCTCTTTCTATCCAGAAAGTTCTGCCTCACCTCAATTGTACCCAACTCCTAATGTCCTTCAAGTTCTAACTCAAATGACACCTTTTCTCTGTAGTTCTCAGACCATGTGATTCTGTGAAGCCCCCTTCCTCCAAACTCCAGACATAAGATTGATCTGGATCCAATAATTCTAGACAATGTACAATTTTAGTCTTTCCTTGAACAGGCAAAAGAGTGTAATGACAAAATTCCCATGGAATATTTTACTCATTCTCCCCATAGGATTGAGTGACAAGTAGAACATCACTGAAGTTAGGGGTTCTGTTTAATCCTGACATAAGCAATAGAAGGTAAAATCCACTGCAAGCAAGATCTCAAAAGAGTTGACACTTCCATGACTGAGTGGTCCTAGGAAATGAATTGGGGAGGGAAGAGGGCAGTGGGGAGGTGTGGCAAGGAGGGAGGGGGTAAGAACTGTACCTTGATGTGGTTACAACTAGAACAGGAGAAGTAAACTTGGCAGCTTCCCTCAGTATACCTCAATGCTAAATCTCTGTCCTTCACCAGAACACTCTGCTACCACTTTCTATTGCCACTTCTGTCTGACTCCTGTAACCATTTTAAAGACCACTGTTCTGACAAAGAACTAGAAACTAAGGGATCAAATCAAGTAGGGAAATGACATATCATTGAATACTATTATGCTGTAAGAAGTAATAAAAGGAACAATTTTCAAGCAACTTTGGAAGATTTATATGAACTGATACATATTGCAGTAAGTGGAACCAAGAGAAAAATTTATACTATGGCAATAGTATAAAGATAATTTTGAAAGATTTAGAAATTCTCATCAGTGCAGTGATTAACCATGTTTCCAGAGGACGTTTTTGAATGTGGCTAACATGGGAATTTATTTTGCTTAACTATATATGTTTGTTTAAAGGATTTTTTAAAAGGTAGGAGAAAGAAAATCTTGATAACTGGGAAAAATAATTAAAGACTTCTCTATTACCTATAGTAGAAAAAGGAGTAGCTACACATGAGAATTATGCAACATTTTATCATGTGAAGCAAAGTAATGCCAATTCTTATTTTGACTAGTGAATAAAGTTAGCTAATTGTTGATCAGTTAAATAGATCCCAAGCATACAGTTTGTAGTGTGTGCATGTGTGTGTATACACACATATGTATATGCATATATATATGTGTGTATATGTATATGTGTGTATAGATATTAGGTGTATACACACACACATATATATATATTCCTTAATAGTTTAAATACAATGTTACGTAACTTAGTACTTGTTTTTAAATGTGAAATTTTCTTGTCTAAATATAATTAATTTTCAGATCTCTTTAATATGACACATACTTATATGAATTATTTCTTTCAGTATTGGTTAAGAACATATTCAATTCAGGATGTGTTTTAAGGACTTATTTTGTACAGAACATCATATTAGACCCTAAATTTGACATAAAATTTAACTAAGAAATAATATTTATGCTTATGGACCTTGTAATCTAGTAGGGAAATTTGATACATCTTTAAAATATTACAAAACAAAATTATACATAAGACAGGCATAAATTGAATGATATTTGTCTGAAGGGTCAGTCTGGTCCAAGGAACAGAGGAAGAGTTGGAATTTAAAGGATGTGCAGGAAATCAACTCTCAGAAATGTAGATGCTCTTGGTAAAGGGAACAGAGCAAAGAATCCAATGGAAAAGAATGGCATATGTTCTTTTAGCAATAATTTGTTCATATAGCGTGTTAAAAAAAGAAGGTGCAAATTCTGACTGCCATGCCAAGGAGTTTGAATTTCAAACCAAATATGGAGCCATTGAAGGATTTTTAAGCAACAGGTAGCATGACCAGAACTACCCCAAAGGTAGAAAAATCTTGAAGCTCTATAAATTATTGGGGAGGGGAATGGGGGAGCTGACATGGGAAGGAAAGGAATATGGGATCTATAAGAAGCTCAGGTTGTCCTAGCTCAGGTTGGGTTAGGGTGAGATAATAAGGACAACTGTAGTAAAGTGTTTTTAGTGGAGAGAAGGGGATACGTAACAAAGGTATTGTGATGTTATTCTACAGGACTTAAAAAATTGTTAGATATAAAAGCTAAAGGAAAAGCAAAGAGTCAAAGATAATCCCAGAGTTTCAGTATATCAAAATAATGAAAGTCTAAAGAGGAACCAGGTTTTGGTGAAACAACAATCTGTTGTGCGTAGGTTGCATTTGAGGTATCAGTAGAATTTCTAGACATAGAGCTCCTGTAGGCAGCTAGAGACATTGGTTTGAAGTGTCATAGAGAGAAAGTATGTTTAGAAATGTTGACTTGGAAGTTATTTTATTTATTTATTTATATTTTGATTTTTGGAGGGGGAAGGTAGGGCAATTGGGGTTAAGTGTCTTGTCCAAGGTGACACAGCTAGTTTTTGTGTTAAGTGTCTGAACCCGGATTTGAACTTATGTCCTACTGACTACAGCTGGTGCTCTATTCACTGCACTACCTAGCTGCCCCTTGGAAGTTATTTGTATAAAAATTATAGCTGAAGCAGTGGGAATTAATGAAAACATCAAAAGAAATGGTATAAAGAGAACAGAGACAAGGTGTACGGCCATTGGCATATCATTTCATATACTTTGGCCTGGGATTCTTCATCTTTAAAATAAGAGGATGGGACTAGATAAACTGCTATAGTCCCTTCCAGGTCTCAGTCTGTGATATTACAATCCTGTGACTTTGGGGAAAATAATTTGAAAAGTAATATGGAAATAAAAGTCAGATTGCAAAGTTCTGAGTTCACAGTAAATAAGAATTGGAAGTAATAGGAAATCTGCTTATGAAAAAAGAAGGGAAATGTGTTGGATAGACTAGAGGAGACATGGGAAGTCTTTTTTTTACAAAATGAGAGGCTTAAGCCTATATATTAATGGGATATGAATGAGTCAGTAAAGAAGGAAATGTGGCAGATTGAATTGGGAGAACAATATTTTTAATTGACACCTTTTGTTTTTGCATCACCTTAACTTTTAAATATATCCTGCTTCACTGCCATACCCAGCAACCTATCCCTTTTAACTAAGAATCTTTAAAAAGCAGTTCAACAAAACCAGCCAGTTTATCAAGAAAGTCTTATAATATATGCAGTATTCCACACTTAAAGGTTCCCAACTCTTCAAAAAAAAAAAAAAGGAAGGGGATGCTTTTTCTCAGCTTATCTTTGGGACCAAGGTAGGTCATCATAATTACACAGCATTCCATTTTAGGAGAGAGATGTGGGATAACTGATGAAATCCTTTAGGGGGCAAAAAAAGGATGAGATCAAACCAATGAGCAGAGGGGACTGTCTGAATGAGGGATGTGTCTTCTGTAACCAGTGAGAAAAAGGAGGACTTGCTATAAGTTGGTATAATATTAAGTTTGCTATTTAGAATATCTGAAAGTCTGGAGTAAGAGAACTTGCTTCATTCTGCATAAGTGTATTGGATTTGGAATTTAATGATTTAAGTTTGCAGCAATCCTTTCACTTCTTGGAACTCAGATTCTTTGTCTTCATAATAAGGGGATCGGACTAGATGCCTTTAAAAGTCCTTCTAACAATTACCTGTGGTTCTCTCTAAATCTCTAAAAGATGAAACTGAAATAAGTCAGCAATAAGCATACATACATTCATTAGCCCTTGGCCATGTTTTGTTCACCTTTTTTTTTCTTAGATCAGTGATTTGGGTAAAGGCATTGAGAAAATATGTATCTTACTTATAAATGAGCCAGTTTGCTCAATGGATAGAGCACTAAGCCTGGAGTCAGGAAGAGCCACAACTTTTGACTATAAAGCAAAGTCTTATAGATTACACAGAAGACTCTGCCTATACTTCTGATTCTATGATCCTGTGATCTAATCCAGTCCAATCAATGTTTATTAAATGCCCAATATGTGCATGGGATTGGGTACATAAAGACCAAAAAAAATGGCCATTGAACTTAGTTTATTTCCTTTCTATAAGTGAGATACATCAAGGAGTTAAGTAAGTATTGAGCAACCAGAGAGCATAAGAGCTGAGACAGTCAGGAAATGAGGTAGCACATGAGATAAACTTTGAAGGATGTTAGGGATTTTGAGAGGTGAAAATGAAGAAGGATCATGTGTCATGGATGGGGCCCACACAAAGGCATAGAGGCCACAACCAACAGTACACTGAGTGAAGGAGCAGTCGGTAGGCTAGTATGGCTAGGATGTATAATATGTGAAGAGGAGTAATGTTAAATCAACCTGAAAGGTAGGCTAAAGTAAGATTGTAAAGAGCTTTAACTGTCAGGCTGAATAAGAAGTAGTATTCCTATCACAAGAAGGAAGATGAGAAATATTATCTAATGTATGGCCAGTACATGGTTATCCATATGACATATTTTATCTATACAATATGAACTGATGGCCATCCAACATGGCAGACATGGAAAATGATATCAATTTTAGCTTGACAGGATACAGAGGGTTGCAAGTATGGAAATTATTTGTGAATTCCTAACACAATTCATCTATCAACTTACTTGAGCAAAGATGAAAACCAGCACCAAATAAAAATGAATAAGAAAAATGAGAAGATATGTTATACCATCATATATATATCCACTCCAGCCTGACCTTAAAAGAAACTTGACACCCTACAAAAATGGGAATGGACACTAGACACACTGTCACTATTTAACTGATGTAACTCATTTGCTACCACAAAGAAATGCAAGGAAACTAGAAAATATTTTAGTAAGCAACCACTTGATCTCTTTGCCAGCCAAAAGCAATGCCAGTTTAGAATGTAAACACATTTGTAAAACCTTATAGTGGAGGAGTTTGGATGATTATGAGTAGTGTTATCTCATAATACATTGGGAAACTAGAAGGAAAAAGAGTTTTAAAAAAAACTTGGTAAGAGACTCATTTGAACTTGGCTATTCTGGGAGTATTTAAGTATGAAAATGGAAAGAAGGCAAACAAAAAATGCAAAAAATCTGTCAAGATTACTATAAAAAATATTTTCTTTATCATTGGCAGTGTGGCCCCCCCATTTGGAATCTAATGATAGATCCTGTGGTGCTTCGTGATGAAGTAGAAATGGCACTAGATTCAATTCAGCAAGAAATTTTAAAAGCTTGAGCAGAACAAAACAAAGAAAAGAAGATAAAGTTCAATAATTCAAGTCCTATATACACTGTGTTTGTAGTTAGAGGACCTAGGTTCAAAACTTAGCTCTGCTACTTCCTATCTGTATGATATTGATAAAAGTTCTTTACTTCTTTGGTTCTGAGTTTTCTTATCTGTAAAATGAGGTGACCAAACTCAGTGAACTAGCTCTAAATATGCATGAGTTAAGGCTCTTGAAACATAGACTTCTTTCCTCTATATCATGCTTCTTCTGGGGCAAATGTATCTTAAATATCTTTACACCTCCCATCACTTCTAGCATAGGACCTTGAATATAGCAGGTATTCGGTAAATATGTACTGATAGGTTGAATTAGGGAAAACTTAATAAAATTCCTAAAAAATTAAAAGCAATTATTTTTTCCTAATTTCAAAAGAAAACTGTTAAAACTAAGAACTCCAACTATAAATACCACCAGATGAAAAAGTTTTAACTTCTTAGGATGCACCTATACATTGGTTGTTTGCTAAAGCAAGCATTTTGTTTGAAAATTGCTATAGAAGACAGAGCTTGACTGCCTAGTGAAAACAACTTCATCGCTTTCCAACTTGCAATTCAACATCATGAAATGAATTGGCACAATTCAGTTTCATTTTGATGGTTTTTGGCAAAAGATTATGGTTCTTCAGATTTGAAGCCAGTGCCTCTGTTTCAATGGGGCTTGTGTCTGGCAGCTACCATCTTCTAAAAGATCATTCTGGTAAAGAATTGTATTCAGTTTTCTTTTTAATCATTAGTGAGTGGCAGGGAAATCTGCCCATATTTGTCTTACTCTTTTTCCTATACTTCCAGCTCTGCCTATTCTCTGGCTGGATTTTAGACTGCTGTAGCTCACAGCTTGGCACTGTACTCTAAGACTGTCTGCAGGGGAGGACATGCTTCTGCTAACCAAACTCCAGACTGGAAGTTTGATGTTGCTACAAGTATGTAGAGATGAAGTTTTTTTTTTCAGATCATAACAATATCATTTATGGGTGAAACTCATGCAAATTTTAAAATATTTTGGCTCTTGCTTTCCTCAAATGTTCAGTTGGAGGATCCTTGACATCTTTAGGCTCCATAACGCCCATTTTAATGATACATCCCAACCCCTTCCTCCATTTTAGAATCTAGGACTGTATCCAGGATTCTGTCCACTCATTGGTCTCTCTGTTGGTCCTATATTTGTTGGCAATTATAGCTATCACTTAATTATTTGACTTATTCTCCTAATCACTGACTTTGTTTTACTACTATGTTGAACAAAAGGAATCAATTTAATGATATTTCTTTTAAGGAGACATTTTCTTTTAGCAAACACAGATAAACACACTTTAAAAATAACATGGATGTGCTAAGTATAAAAATTAATGAGTCCTTCCAGTAAATGTGCCAATCAAGATTGTACTTGCAGGGCAGAAAACTGGGTATAGAAATATGCAGTGTCTTTTCTTTTTTCTTTTTTTTTTTTTGTTTTGCCTTTTTGGCAGGGGAGGGCAATTGGGGTTAAGTGTCTTGCCTAAGGTCACACGGCTAGTTTTTGTGTTAAGTATCTGAGGCCACATTTGAATTCAGGTCCTCCTGACTCCATGGCCAGTGCTCTATTCAGTGTGCCACCTGGCTGTGCCTGCAGTTTCTTTTCAGGTGACTCATTTATACCCATGTGGAAAGCATTCACTTATGCCTCTCAAATATCACAAACCTGAAAAAATATGGATATACAGAATATATCAAATTCATATTGCTCTTAAAAGTATAGCTAGACCTTTTTTTTTGCCTGAGTTAAGGGTGGGGAGAGGATGGCACAATGGATTGTGGGACTACTGGAAGCAACATCAAAAAAATTCCCCAGAAAGAATATACTTATACCTTTCCCCCCCATGAGAGTTGAAGGAGAGGGAGCATTGGGAGAGAGGCATTATGTCACTAAGAACCTCTAGACTGGACTGAACAAGTTCATGCTATATAGCAAAGACTGGTAGAGAGCTATATATGATCTCTAGAACTAAGGTATGGAAGGAAGGAAGCATGTATTTTCCTCCTCATGGAGAAGTATCTGCCAGCATCCTGGGTCAAAACTTCTGACTTAAAGCTTTCTGTTTTGCTCCCTCTAAAATTATACTTTGAATGTCACATGTAATGATTTTTTTTTCATTATGCTGTTCCCTACATATTCTTCAAGAGTCATTCTCGGCTCCAACTCTTCAATGTAAGATTTGGTGGGTACTTAAATGATATAGACTATAGTTTGATTAGTAGTCAAATGGTGAAGTCTGTTCTTAGGAAAGATTACATGATGAATTTATAGAAATCTAGAAACATGCATGTAGCAATATACCTTTAAAATATTTTTCGATTAAAGGATAATAATCTCTGATGCATTAAGGATCTCTCTAGATCATAGAATGAGCATCAGAGGAGAAAGATATGCAAGATGACAAGACAACCTATCAGCAGGTTAATTTGTACTAGCCCTACAATTTTCCAGCCAGAAATCTAGCTTGAAACACTACTGCTCAAATAGCATATATCAAAGCCTAACATCTGGATCTCACAGCTGCCAAGTTCACCCTGTGAGGCATTGTCAATATGCCAATCTGCTGTGTAATTGGATTGCAATTTGAAATGGCAAAGTCATGTCCACAGAAATAAAATCCACATATTTAGGTGTGGATGTGTATGGAACTTAAACAGTATTATGTCTCATTATGATGTTGAAGTGACACTGGTTTACTGAAGGCTGTGTCAGAAGAACACAAGGATCGTCAGGTCACAGAAATTCAGTGTTGAAAGACATGTCAAAAGTCCTCTAATTTGTACCTAACCAAGGATCTCCTTTATTGAATCCTCAACAAGTAGTCATCCAGCCTCTTCTCAAAGACTTCCAGTAAAAGGGAAAATCCATGACCCCCTAAGGAAGCTCATTCTGCTTAGGGATAACTGTAATTATTATTAAATAGGTTTTTTTTCTTTATTGCAAGCCAAAAGTCCCTTCTCTGTGACTTCCCTTTATTATTCCCAATTCTTCTGTCAGAGAGTAAAGTAGAACAAGTATGAGCCCTTCTATGAAATGAGATCAAATGAAATAATATTTGTCAATCACTTACTACACTGCATATTGTGTGTCATAGAGTAGGTATTGTATAAATGATCATTCCCTTCTCCCCCCTTTCCTTGGAATATTCCAGTTTCTTGCTATATCACTGGTCTTCTTGATATTATATTTTGACCTATTCTGGACATGTTCCAATTTGCCTCTGTCCTAGCTAAAATGTGTTGCTCAGAACTTAACTCAATATTCCAGATGGACAGTGACCAAAGTGGAGTATGACAGAATAGCCATGTTCTGAACATCATGAATTTCTGAAAGTAGCCAAAGATAGCATTAACTTTGAGAGCAACAACGTCCCAGCATCGACTCATCCTGACCTTACATTACACTCTACCTCCTCAGGTCTGTGTCACACGAACCATTTATTGACGGGCAATGTTGGCCCCATCTGGTACTTATGAACTTGATTTTCTTAACCTAAATTTAAGTCTTTTCACTTATCCTTATTAAATTCCTTCTTATTCATTTCAGCCCATCATCCACGTTTGTCATGATCTTCTGGGACCCAGAGCCTGGGATGAGATGTAATAACCATCCTTCTCAGTTTTGTTTTGACTGTAGATTTTTTGGCATATTCTTTTTTGTCCGTGTCATTGATAAAGGTGTTGAACACCATAAAGGCAAGAACAGATTCCTGGAGTTCTCTAATGGAGATCTCCTCTCAAGATGGTTTTAATGTATTAATGAATATTAATGAATATACTCATTCAATGAGTACCTGAAAGTACTTAACTTTACAGCTATTTACCCAACTTTTCTCTATTTTGTCCACACAGATATGAGATTTGTCTAATGCTTTCTGGAAATCTTAATTATGCTACTTATTCAATATTCTGCTATTCTATGCATTTAATAAATTTATTTTAAAAAATACTATGAACATGAGAGTGGACCTAATTAGTGTGAGCCCAGAGTCTTGGGAGGGAGGCCCTGGGTGCTTGGTTATATATTGGTGTAATATATGGTGAAATGGTGAAAAAACCATTTGTACCTGACCTTTACCAATATTTTTGTTTGTTTTTTGGAGGGCAATTGGGGTTGTGACTTGCCCAAAGTCACATGGCTAGTGTATCAAGTGTCTGAGGCTGGATCTGAACTCAGGCCTTTTTGACTCCAGGGCCGGTGCTCTATTCATTGTGCCACCTAGTCACCTCAGCAATACTTTTTTGGTTCTTTCTAGTGATATTATATATTGATTTACCTGTGATTAGTGGTTTCCAAGTCTGGCAAATAATAATAACAATAATAACTAACATACATCACCAGCTGTGTTCCAGGTACTATACTAAGTATTTTATAAATCTAATCTCATTTGATCTTCACAAAAACCTAGGGAGGGAGGTGCTATTATTATTCCCATTTTACAGTTGAGTAACTTGCGTAAGGTCACACAGTTGGAAAGTATGTGAAGTTAGAAACCTTGGAAGGCTGTCTGACATATCCCAAATATATTCCATAGAAAAGAATCAGTCAATAAAAATGTTATATGCCAAACCCTGTGTAAGAGCCTGGGGATACAAAAACAGAGGTGACAGTCCCTACTCTCAAAGAATTTACATTCTCTCTGAGGAGACAATGCATACAAATATAAGTAAATTTATATGTATGTGTGTGTATATATATATATATATATATTTACACACATATATATATACACACACATATTTATATATATATAATAATATCTCTTATACACACATATACATATATGTATGTAGGATGTGTGTATGTATGTATGTGTCAAATAAAGTTCTATTAATTTTAGGAAAAGGAAGCACTAGAAGCTCAGCACTAAAAAAAATAGCTTAGTACTATGCATTTTCCTGGCACTTAGTCCAAGGCATTTTTATCACTTGAGTACACAAAAAGAGAACTGGACCATGGACATACAAACCAGTTTCATAGCCATGTTCTCCCACAAAGTGATGAATGACTGACCAGTTTATAGACTGAAAATTTTGTTGAGTAGACAAAGAATGAATTGGGGAGGGCAGGGTACAGACATGAAAGATGAATGAAAATAGTGTAGTGCTTGAAGAAGGAAGTATAATGTTGGGAGACTGATAATAAATCTCTGACTAATGGGACAGAGTGACCTAATTGTGATTGAAACATTCTAGGAGGAAGTAGTATGTGAAGTTCAGGCAGTTTCAATTGTCCTGCCTGGGCATAACATTCTTTCCTGTAGGAACATGTTTCCCCATGAAAACAGTCTCCCAATGAGCCTTTGCATTAAATTCAGTCTCTCTAAGAGTGATTCAAAAATAAAACAGTATTCTAGTTTTGTTTGTTTGATTTTTGTTTTTGGAGGGGGGAATTTTCTTTTTGTCCCCAAAGCTTAATACAAATCCTGGCACAAAAAAGTCCTCAGTAAATGCTACTTGACTTGACATGTTCCACATGAATTGGGAGAGGTAGTATGTAAAATGAGGTGCTTGAACATTGAATTAAACAAAAGATTCCATAAGATGGAGGGGAGAAGGCAGTACATTCTAATCAAGTGGGACACTCAGTGTAAGGTACAGAGAGAGAAGACAAAATGTCAAGGAGTAATATCCCTTACTGGGACAGTTTGACTAGTACGATGTGTAATGGGATAAATGTATAATAAAATATGGAAAGTTAGAATGGAACCAAATTGTTAAGGACTTTAAAGGTAAGAAGACAGAAGATCCTCTTTTGTTTATGCCAGCTGGTCATATATCTGCTTTGGTCTCAGGGCATCACCAATCACCATTACTTGTCTCTTCTTCCTCTGACAGTTACTGAATGAACTTCTCATCTAATGTACTTGGAAATACACAATATCATTCTTAAGAGGATATGAATCCATTTCCTCCTGAGCTGGTGAAGCTCCCTTCTTTACAGGCACAGACTGATTCTGATCACCTATTTTTAAATGTTATCATCCTGCTTTACTTCCTTCTTTGTATTTTATTCTTCTTGTCCCCTCAAAGTCCTGAGGAAGATTAGACTTCCCCTCCACCCCTTCATATAATTTTTCTAATTTGTTTCCTTGAAGCTTTTCTACTTTTTTTTTTTTTTTTTTTTTTGCTTTTTTGGAGCAGGGAAAGCAGGCCTATTGCGGTTAAGTGACTTGCCCAAGGTCACACAGCTAGTAAGTGTTAAGTGTCTGAATCTAGATTTGAATTCAGGTCCTCCTGACTCCAGGGCTGGTGCTCTATTCACTGCTCCACATAGCTGCCCCCTTTCCTCTTATTTAAAAAAAATCTTGAGGGCAGGTGGCAGGGTAGCTGTTAGGCCTTCAGCTTAACCTAGCTGGGGCGGCCTGGCACCTTCTAAGCCCCTGCTGGCCCCGTTGTCCCCACAAATGCAGCAAGCAAAGCTCAGCTTGTACTCTCGAGAGCGTGGGACCTGGAGTACCTTTAACCCAAGCCATGACGATGTCTTGGTGACCCTCGGGCAGCCCACGGGCACTAGGGGCAGCCCCTGGGCCAAGCCATAGACTCGGGCTGCTGGCGTGCCCAAGAAACAATAGGAATTCGTTATTACGGGTTACCATTGTGGGAGCTCAGTTTTCCACCGAGGCCTGATTCTGAGAGCTGAGGTAGATCTCTCTAGGACACAATGGACGGATTGTACATGGAGTGCCTCAGGCGCTCTTCTTGTAACAATTCTTCTAAAGCTGGCCCTTGTCCCGTTCCTGGCCCCCCACCCCCACCCTGTCTGAGGGTTTTCTCCACCGTGCGCAGTCTAGAGTACACTGCCAGTCTCTTATCTTCTGTTCACCATGGCTTCTTCTGATATCCAGGTGAAAGAACTAGAGAAGCGTGCCTCTGGGCAGGCATTTGAGCTGATACTTAGTCCTCGTTCAAAAGAAGCAGTCCCAGAATTTCCCCTTTCCCCTCCAAAGAAGAAAGATCTTTCCCTGGAAGAAATTCAGAAGAAGCTAGAAGCTGCAGAAGAAAGACGCAAGTCTCATGAAGCTGAAGTCTTGAAGCAGCTAGCTGAGAAGCGGGAGCATGAGAAGGAGGTGCTTCAGAAAGCAATTGAAGAAAACAACAACTTT
>JAQQSW010003679.1:0-14635 GCA_028646575.1 Pseudocheirus occidentalis | reverse complement strand
TTTTGTGCTCTCCTGCTCCCTTTTGAGAAAGTGCTTGGTGTTAATGGATGGTATTGTAATTACTTTGAGTCCAGGGGTGGGAAACCTTTGACCTTTTTGTGATGATTGAGAACTCTATCTCCATTTGAGAAGAGACTTAAATGAATGCATCCTCTAGGGGTGGAGTAGTCTGATCTCCATTTGAGAAGAACTCTCTCCATTTGAGAAGAGACTTTGACTAAAAGCATGTACCGTTTAGGGGTGGAGTAGTACCTGAACTGAATGAAGAACTTACTTGTGAAATGTATGAGTTATACTGTATTTTGACTTTCTCTGTTCTGTCAATGTTTGCTGAATAAATGGGGTTTGCTATGCTGGTAATCCAAACCTTGGAAATTGCCTTTGCTTGGCATTACACGTAAGGGACACAAAGTAAAAACGCCAAAGTTCTCCATTCCTAGGTCACAGGAAATCATAATCTTCTCGTCAGCATTAGGTACCAGAGAAGAGCTCTTTTCATCTTGAGTTGAGGCTGGTTCTCATCTTCCATGGTCCCAGCTCCTGCCCAAATCTACCCAATTGTCACCTGGATTCAAAGGCAGGCATCTCTCAGCTCCTTGTCCAGCTACTTGTCCAGTTCCCCTTTCATGTTGAAGCTCACCGTGTCCAGTCCACCTCAAGTCCTTCAAAGTTTCTGGGAAGATAAAGCTTAAAAGAGCCACAATAACATTCATACATATTACCAGCACTATCATCAGTTCACTATCTGCCTTTGAAATCAACACAGATCCATCAACAAGGTCTGAGAACTCAACACACATCACAAACAAGAATCAGCATGGAAGAGACAGAGTGCGGCCCCCCAAAATGTTCCCTTTTCAAAATTCACCACAAGTGCTCTCTCAGTTCTGCTCTCTCCCAGCCTGGGCTTCTCCTTATATATGGTCATTAAGCTCCTCCCTGTT
Organism: Pseudocheirus occidentalis; assembly: GCA_028646575.1. Classification (NCBI taxonomy): domain Eukaryota; kingdom Metazoa; phylum Chordata; class Mammalia; order Diprotodontia; family Pseudocheiridae; genus Pseudocheirus; species Pseudocheirus occidentalis. The sequence continues at coordinate 13,691 of JAQQSW010003679.1, read as the reverse complement.
CTGCCATTTCCTGTTGCATCAGCAACAGGGGTTCACAAGTTCTGTTTCTTCCCAAAGACTTGATATACTCAGGGCAAGGCTCAAAGACACATGAACTCAAACAAGATGCTAAATACTTCTTTGCTTGCCATTACAAAAGGATATGAAAGATCTTGGGGCCGAATATAATGGTAATGGTAATTTAAAGATCTTTCCTGACCTCTAATAGGCCAAATGTAATCACATGGAGCCTGTGGTGGGAGGAGCTTGCTGAAGGGTAGAGTAGAGCCCACAGGAAGCTGTGAATCAGAGCAGTTAGATGACTGGAGGAGAGAAGACCCAGGCAAGGAGAGAGCTAGCTAGACTTGTGTTTGTGGGAAGGCTAAAGGATGATGTGGGTCCCTGCTGTATTATGGTGTATTAACTTATTTGTTGCAATGATGAATTTGACTTTCTGGTATTGGGATTTGGTTTTCTGCTGTCTGAATAAATGTTTTGCTTCTGTCTTCTATATGGAGAGTCTCTTATATTTTGTGATTCAGAACTGTGCTGGCATATTCATAGTCACCGTTGGTGCTGTGAATATTATGTTGAAGCTACATTATCCTATGTTCTTATGTTTCATCTTTATTTCTCATAGGTAATTTCTATTGCTACCTTCTATCACTTTAAGTATAGGGACTGAACTAGGTCCTCTGATTATACGCTAGGGCAAGAAGTCCTGAATACAGCAATGTGCCTGATGTTTTGTGTGGAACAGGCTCATTGCTTAGACCTCATAGCTGGTCATTGATGTAGTGACTAAGGAGGATACCTGCACTTAAGTATGAATAAGTACTTAATAAGTTATTAATAATTAATAACTTATTAATAATTATTAATAAGTTATTAATAATTAATAAGTAATTAATAAGTACTTAAGTAGGACAAGGAAGGGCCATGGAATGGCCACACCTCAAGTTATGTAGTGGGCAAGGAGCAAGAGCAGAAGCAGGCAAAAGCTGTGTGGCTTTTATTCTGGAGCAGGGCCTCAGATCCAGCTTCTAGTCTGATCTGAAGCTTGCAGCTGAATAATGAGGGCAGAGAGTTCAGACTAAGGGGGATCCTGAAATTGTCACTTTGAACTTGCTGATGGTGTCTAGAGCAAGAAGCAGTCTATTTGAGTGCCAACAAGGGGCAAGCCCAAAATGCCAGGTCAAGAACTTGCAAAGTTCATACCAGGAGGATATCAATTAGACTTTGCCCTATATCAGAATTTAGATACACTGAACACTTGAAGCCTGCCTAAGCTGCCCTTGAGATTCTTGATGAATCTCAGCACTCAGTGCTCAATACTTTGAGAAAGCAGCAGTGGGACCCAAGAGAAGGAACAACCAAGGTCCAGACCTCCGATCCAGAAATGCAAAGAGCCTGACCCTGAAACACAGGCCCAATTCAAAGAGTAAGATTCAATGAATGAGTTTAAAAAAAAAGAATTAGAGTGATAGGGACACAAATACACAAAATCAGAAGAGGATGATTTCAAAATATTTACAAAGCTTCACATCTAAATAAAGCTTAGGTACAATTTTAGCTAGAATTCTTGGAAGAAACAAAAATGAGAATTAAGACATGATTTTATAAATTAAATGAGAACAGAAGAAGGGGGTGGAGCCAAGATGGGGGGACAGAGCCACGATGTGGAGTAAAAGCAGGAACTTGCTTGAGCTCCCATTCCAACCATGTCCAATACCTGTAAAATATGACTCTAAACAAATTTTAGAACTACAGAACCCACAAAGTGACAGAGAGAAACAAATCTCCCACTGAAAGCAGCTTGGCAGGCCAAAAGGAAGGGTCTTTTGCACTGGGCTGGGAGCTGAGCCCAGTCCCCCATGAGCCAAGACCTGAAACACAGACTGGCCAGAGCATAAGAAGAAAGAACAGAAAAGAAATGAGAAAGGACCTGTGCTAAAAAAATGCTATATCCACCTCCAGAAAGAGAACTGATGGAAGTCTGAATACAGATTGAAACATACTTTTTAGAACTTTATATATTCTTATTTTATTTTTTGTTGGTTTCTTTTGCAACATGGCTAATACAGAAACATTTTGCATGATTTCACATGGATGACTGATACCAAATTGCTTGCCTTCTCAAGGACTGGGGTGGGGTAGGAGGGAGGGACAGAAGTTGAAACTCAAAAAAAATTTTTTTTGCTTTTTTTTGAGGGGAGAGGGCAGGACAGTTGGAATTAAGTGATTTACCCAAGGTCACTTGGCTAGTAAGTGTTAAGTGTCTGAGGCCAGATTTGAAGTCCTCCTGACCTCAGTGAATAGACATTCTGAAAATCATTGTTAAAGATTTTCATGTAATTGGGAAATATTTAATGAAATAAAATATATTTCAAAAAGAAAAGAAATGAGAGTTTTGGAAGAATGACTTGGAAGGAGAATTAATAGCAAAAGAGGTACACAACTTTATCCAAGTAACAAATTCATTGAAATTTAGATCAAAAAAGTTAATAACTACATGAAACAAAAAATATTTCTAAAACTCAAAAGACTAAAAAAAGAAGAAAACATAAGATTTCAATAGAAGAAAATATAGGAAACAGAAGGTAATAGAAGACATTTTTTTAATTGACCTGGGACAAGGTATTAAAGAGAAATAATTTTAAATTTCAATTTCATATTATTTTTAGCTTTGAATTCTCTTTTTCCCAACTGCATCTCTCCCCACCTTGAGAACAACAAAACTTGCCACAAGCATGTGTAGTCAAGCAAAACCAATTCCCATGTTAGCTACATCCAAAAGATACATATTCCTCAGTTTGCACTTTCAGCCTCTCACCTCTTTTTCCGGAGATGGGTACCATCATGGTTCACCATGAATCCCCTGGAGTTGTTATATTGATCAGAGTTTGTCTATTTGTTGGTGTCAAAATCATTCAAGGAGAAATAATATGAGGATTATTTTCATTACTTGAAAGCCATGATCAAAAGAAAATCTTGGACATCTTATTTCAAGAAATCATCAAAGAAAACTATCCAAATGTATTAAAACCAAAGGGCAAATTGAAAACATAAATATTCTACTGGTCAACTCCTGAAACAAATTCCAAATTAAAGTCTCCCAGGAACATCATAGCCAAAACCCACAACTTCTAGGTCAAAGAAAAAAAAATATGACAAGTAGCCAGAAATAGAAGCTCTCTGAAGCATGTCATCACTTCCTTCCATTGCCTCTCAATTAAGATGTTTTTTTAAATGGGAAAAAAACCTCTCTCATAACAAATAAATATTGACTATATCCAAACATGCACGTCTCAGTCTGAATTTCAAGTCCATCATCACTCTGGCAAGAGGGAAATGGTAAATTTCTTCAGTCCTCTGGATTTGTAATCTATCATGACACTGATCAGAGTTCTAAAGTCTAATAGTCACAACTGTATAAATTGCTCTCCAAGTTCTGTTCATTCTGCATCAGTTTCCTTAGAAACTACTCCATCATCTTATAGCAAAATAAAATTCCATTATATACATGTACCATAATTTATTTGGCCAGTCCTCAATAGGTGGATATTCCCTTCATTTCTAGTTCTTTGCCACTATAAAAAGAGATGCTATACATATCAATCCTTTTCTTCTTTCTATGATCTCTTTGGGGTACAGCTCTAATAGTGGTATAGCAGGGTCACAGGAATATGTACAGCTTAGTCAGTTTTTGGCCATAGTTCCAAATTGCTTTCTAGAATAACTGGACTTATTCACAACTTCACCAACAATGCATTAGTGGGACTTTTCCCAAAACCCTTCCAACATTTGTCATGCCTCTATTGTTATGTTTGCCAGTAAGATGAGTATGAGATAAAACCTCAAAATCGCTTTAACTTTCATTTCTCTAATTATAAGCAATTTGGACTATTTTCAAGTGATTGTTGATAGCTTCAGTCTCTTCCTTTGAATAGTTAGACTTATCATTTCAATAGTCTTTGTTTTCCAGTCTGTCAATTTCTTCCCTAATTTTCAAGATTTTCTTTTGTCCTTCTTTTGGGGGTTTTAAACTTGTTTTAAAAGTTTGTTTTTGAACTGCACACCCAGTTCATTAATCCTCTCTTTCTCTATTTTCTTAACCTTTAGTACTGGTAAGGGTAGTAATGGTATTGTTTCATTGTATATGGAATTTTCAGACATAGCACAAGTGACACAAATAATTTTAATTCCTCAAGAGAAACAGGCAATGATTTACTAATCACTGCATCTTGCATCTTCTAGCAGGGTACATTTTCACATAGTAGGCACTTAGTGAGAATCTGGAAAGTGAATGAGTTTATGTAACCCACAGAAGGATACACAGTTCATACAAATGGGCAATACTGGAACAGAACCCAAAACTACCGTGGTCTTCATTTGCAATCCAAGTCCTAGACCAGGGTCTAAGTTGCTGAACCTTGAGGACACCAAAATGATGCTCTCACTCATTCTGTCTCAGTAGAATCACTTATGCTGGTCTCATTATCACCAGTGTCAATAGTGTTGATTTTTAAACGTTGCCTATAATTAAGCACGAGATATGCAATTATATATAACATTGCAGATTTTAACTTTCAATTCTATCAAGTTAGGCATTTCCCTGTGCCAGAAAAAAACCCTGCTTTCTCTTATTTCCAATCCCCATATTGACACTACACTAGTAGTAACAGTGGAGCAAGAGTGACTGTCCCTGAGGTCAAGGCAATGATAATAATAATAATTAACAATATTAATAATGGATAACCTTTATAAAGCATTTATTGTGTATCAGGCACTGTACTGATGTTAAGCCTTTTATGATTCTTTTCTCATTTTATTCTCACAAAAATATTGGGAGATAGATGCTATTATTATCCCAATGTTACACTCCTAGGAAATGAAACAGGACAGGGCTGGAATGGGGAAGAAGGAAGAAGTCAGGGTACTGAAAGTGGATGGTGGGGCTAGATTATACAAACATATAGTATCTTCCTATTTTAATTACTTATTCTTGATAACGAAGTTCTGAGCTCATTACTTTTGTTTGTCCAAGGAGTATACTGTCATTACATATTGCATTTTGGCATCCCAGAGCAAAGCGCGATGTATCCTGCCCTAATGTGGAGGAATAAGCATTCTTCTTCCCATTTTTCCAAAAAGGAAATAGGTTGGAATACATAAAATGATCTGTCCATGGATGCACAGCCAGTAAGTATCTGAACTGAGTCTTCTGACTCTGTGTCCAGCTTTCTTTCCACTTAGATTCAGAAAAAAAGATTGATGAATTCACTTCTCTTCTTCTAAAAATCAATGTGTGTGTATAATCCAGGCATCTAGGTGGTACAGTGGATGGAGTGTTGGGTCTACAGTCATGTCTAGAGTCATCTTCTGAATTCAAATCTGGCCTCAGAATCTTACTAGCTATATGACCTTGGGCAAGTCACTTAACCATGTTTTCCTCAGTTTCCTTATCTGTAAAATGAGCTAGAGAAGGAAATGGCAAACTGCTCCAGTGTCTTTGCCAAGAAAGCCCCAGATAGGGTAACTCAGAATCAGACACAACTGAAACAACTAAACAACCACATATATTCTTTTCTCTTTTATGTTCTACATTTCATGTAAAGCAGGAAAGAGAAACAACTCATGGGAACCTTTTTGAGTTTCCGTAGTAATAGAAGGCTCAGCTGAAGAAAAAGTACATAATATCACAATCATTATTCATCTCCTGCAACATAATTTTTCTCATTTGGTTCCATTTATAATTTGATCAGATAAGTACTTATTAAGTGCTTACTATGTATAAGTCGCCATGATTATTTTGAATATAAATTTGTGGAATTCTCTGTTCTTCAATATCTGCTTTATAATCATTTCCCTAAATTAGTAATGTTAAAATGAATAAACAGAGGCAGTGATTGGTGGCTAAATGGCCAAAGAACAAGGAAGATAGAAAGAAAGGCATTTTATAAATGACATTCTTGTTATGATAAATAATCATGGAAATAGCTCCAAGATGAATTTATTTTGGATGCTAGTAAATGATATTATATATTCTATTTTCAAAATGTTTTGGCATTATTTGGATTTGTCTTAACCCCATATTTACAGATTCATTTGAGTAACTGAATATAAGGGGGGATCTTTTTTGGAGGTTAACATTAACTTGATAGAATTGAAAGTTAAAATCTGCAATGTCTATTTCTTATATCTTCACTTTTCAGAAAGACAGTAAAAGCTGAGCTTATGCGCCCTTTTCTATGATTAGTCTAAAATAATGCAGTTTCAAAATTTTAGTACATTATTATACATATATACTTATATTAAAGAATATAAAAAGAACCAGACAAAAAGATAATTCTCTGTGCTTTGTAAAAGATAGCCTGTGACTTGGTGGAACCCTTTATGTCTGAACATGGTTATACCATGAACTAATTTGTCTATAAGGTACACCACAAAACATGACTAAACTTAAAAAAAGAGCAATTGTAAATCAGAATCCAATTCAACATATTTAAAATGCATACTCCACACAGGACATTTTGATAGACAACTGTACAAAGATGAAAATGGTGGCAGCTAGGTGGTACAATGAATAGAGCACCAAGCCTGAAGAAAGGAAGACTTGAGTTCAAATCAGCCTCAGAAATATACCTACCAAGCCCTGCCCCTTCCACTTGTCATTCCTTTCTCTAGGCAGAGTGATCAACATTAGAATTTCTTCCAGAAAAAGTATGTTAACAATTGACTACCACATGCATCAACTCATCATCTCCGTGACTTCCCAGCTACTACCTTCCCTATCCATCACTTTCCTGTATATGTTGTCTTCTTCTATCAGAATGAAAGCTTCTTGAGCACAGGGCCTATTTTATTTTTCTATCTGGACACACTGGGTATGAAACACTTATAGGAGGTCCAGTTGGAAATGTTTAGCAGGTAGTTGTACATATGAAACTGAAGCTCAGGAGAAAGATGAAGTCAGGATATGTAGATTTGATGGTCATCTGCATAGATATAATAGTTGAATCTAGAGGAGCTGATGAGATCACCAGAGAAGTATAATGAACGAAGAGGAGAGACCTTGAGACAGAGCCTTGGGTATGCTCACAGGTACATGCAGGACAAAGATGATAATCTTATAAAGGAGACTGAGAGGAAGAGAACTAGAAGACAGTAGGATTATAAAAACCAGAAATAAGAGGTGGTCAACAGTGTTCTACACTAGAGAGAAGTCAAGAAAAATGAGAACTGAGAAAAAGTCATTGGCTATAGTAATAAAGGGATCTTTGGTGACCTTTGAGTTAATAGTTTTACTTGAGTGGTGAGGACAGAAGCTAGACCAAGGGATTGAGAAATGAGTGGAAATTGAAAAAAAAAAGGCATTTGGATAACTTTTTCAAGGAGTTTGTGAGAGGCAGGAAAGGTAAAATACAATAATAGTTAAGCTAAATTAATTTGTTTTATTAATGGGGGAGATATGGACATAAGTAAGGGCATCAGAAAAGGAGCAATTGAATAAGAACAGTTTGGAAGTTAGGGAGAAAGGTGATTTAAGAGGCAAGCTGGAAAAGATGGGAGGGAATAACATCAAGGACATTAATAGAGAAGTTGCTCTTGGCAAGAAGGACAACCTCTTCCTCTGACATTAGAACTAAAGTAGAGAGAGTGGGTTTGAGGTGATTTGATGTGTGGAAGTGTGAAGAAGAGTGAACTTTCAGTAGTCTTCAACCTAGGAAGCTAGGATGTCATTCAAAGTCACTGGGAACATCAGGTGAGGTGGCAGTATCATGGAACTGAATAATTTAATCCAAATGCAACTAACACTGTAAATTTTAGAATCAGGAATGGTGAATCTGCAAATTAGGAAAGTTTCCTATATGACTTCCTAGTTGCAAAATCCAGTGGCCTCTTTTTAGTCACGTTCCTCTTTAACTTTTCTAAAGATTTAGACACTGTTGGACCGCCTACTCCTCACCTCTGTCCCTCATTGCCTTTCTCTCCTTTGCTTTCCATGATATCCTTCTCTTTTCTCTTGGTTGCCCTCTGGCCTCTCCAATGACTCCTTGATGTCTTTTACCACTATCTCTTCCTTTACATACTTCCCAGGGTTTTATAAGTACTACTATTCTTTTTTCTTGACACTTTCTACCTTGGCAATCTCCTTTACTCCTATGGATTCACCTATCATTTCTATGCAGATGTCTACCAAATCTACCTTTCTAGCCTCAACCACAATACTTAACTCCAGAGTGCCATCTTAAATTGCTTGCTCAACACCTCTACTGAGATGAACCACCAGCATCTCAAACTCAACTTGTCCAACAGAGAATTACACCATCTTCCCCTCACCCCAAAAGTCTCCCTTCTACTTTCCTATTTGTGCTGATCACACCAACATTCTCCTTGTCACCCAGCTTTAAACCTCAGAGTCTTGTCTTGCATTGTCCTTTTCCTCAACCATCATATTCAATAAGATATCAAATACTGTTCATTCTATTTCTACAATATTGCTTAAATTCTTCCCTTTCTCCTCACCCACTGCTATCATCACTAGCCTAGTTCAGGCTCTCATTTCCTTCTGCAAGAATTATTGTAGTAGCTTCCTTTTTAGTCTCACACTCCTCTGATCCATCCTTAACTCTGCTTCCAAAGTAATCTTTCTAATTCTCAAGTCTAACAATACCACTACTCTGTTTAAAAAGCTTTAGTGGCTCTTCATCACTCAACAAATAAAATACAAATTCCTCTTCTTGGAAAAAGTTCTAGACTGAGTGTCAGGAGAGACCTGAATTCAAATTCTCTCTCTAAAACTTACTAGGTGTTTGAGCCTCAATTTTCTACTTGCTAAAATGGTAACAATACATAAAATGAGAAGTAGTACCTACTTCACATAGAGTGTTGGGGGATCAAATGAAATATAGTCTAGAAAATCCTTTGTAAAATTTAAAGCATGACATGATTATCAGACATTATCATTAAAGGTCTTGATCATCTAATTTGAATGTACATTTATAGCATTCTTTTTTCATTCGTTTTCATTCATTCCTGTTTTTTTAAATATCTTTAGCCATTTCTTGATATTCCTGATATCCCAGTAATTTCCTCCCCCCCAAAACTCGTTCTTATAACAAAGAAAAAAAAGATGAGCAAAACCAACTAATGTAACCACATCTAATGGCATACGTAACATTCTGTCCCTGTCGTCCACCACATCTTGACCTAAAGAGGAGAAGATTTTCATCATTGATCCTCTGGGCTCTGTATTTTATCTCTGATCAGTTTCCTTTTAGTACTGTTTTCATTTATATCATATTGTTGTCATCATGATGTAAAGCTTTTCCTAGTTCCACTCTGCTTCCCCTCAATTCAAACGAGTCTTCCCATGTTTCTCTGGCTTCCTCCTCTGTGTCATTTCTTATGGAGTAGCAATATTCTTTTATGTTAACAAAAAGAAACTGGCAAACCTTAGAAAAGACTTGGGGAAATGGGTATATGATATTTATTTCCAAATATTTGAGGGACTGCCACACGGAAGAACTTGTTTTGTTTTGCCCCAGAGGGAGCAATGACTGAAAGTACAGAGAAACAAATTTAGGTTTGAGGTAGGGATAAAACCAAAACTATCTTTCTAGCAATCAGAACTCTCCAAATGTGGAATAGAGATGTGAGTGGATTCCCATGCCATAGGAATCTTTTAAACAAGAGCTGGATTGCCACTTGTTTAGTATGTTATAGTGACTATTCCTTTTCAGTCTGGGTTCGACGAGATGATCACTGCATCTCTTCTAATTCTAAATTCTGGAATTCTGTGAACACCATCCCTTATTTCTGTAACACATTTCCTCCATGTTGCTGCTTGACGAAATCCTTTTTTTTCCCTGAAGAAAGCCACATGGGAAAATAAGAAACTATATGGAGTCAGAAGATCTGGGTTTAAATCCTGCCTCCAATACTTAAAAGTTGTGTGACTTTGAAGTAATCCATCTCCATTTCCTCCTCCATAAATTGAGGATAACAATATCCTATCTACTTCATAGAAATAGCAAGATCAAAGGACGTAATGGATATAAAGGACCATACAGTGCCTTGCAATTCTTAAGGTTCTGTATAAATTGTAGTAATATACTCACCTGAGGACATTCAGGAAAAAGAGAAGGAAAATGTGGTAGAGATTACTTGAAGATTAACTGAGGAAGAAACAGAAGAAATACTGTTATGAGACTATTTATAAACTGTTTCCAAAAACTAGTCACAATGCTTCAATATCATGTTGAAAGGAGTTCTCTAATGAAGTGCCTTAGGAATCTTGATTTAGCCCATTACTGTTTAACATTTTTATCAATGATATCAAGCTAGGAAGATTAGCCAGTTAGCACATTCAATAACAACAGATTTTTTAAAATATCTTGACAAACTAGAACACTGAGCTGAATTTAACAAGAAGAAATAAGGATAAATGTCAAGTATGACATTTAAGGTAAAAAAAATGTTATATATCCAAGATGGCAAGATGTGACTATCTATATAGCAAGACATGTAGAAAAGATCTAGGGATTCTTGTGGATGGTATGCTTAATATGAGGCAAGAGCATGTATCACAACTAGGAAAGCTAATGCATTCTTAGACTGTATTAAGAAATTAATCATGTACAGGGCTGCAGTAACCTGGTCATACCACATCTGCTCTATTGGGCACCACATTTTAGGAAGGACTTTGATAGAAAAGGTAGAGATATTATGGAATATCGGATAAAGTGCTAGACTTAGAGTCAGTAAGACCTGGGTTCAAATTTTGCTTCTTGCATTTATTAGTTGTACGCTCCTAGGTAAGTTATTTAATATCTGTGTTCCTCAGGCAATGCCATAGGACTTATCTACAAAGTCAATGATAAGTTACAAACTACTATAGTGGAGAAAATATCCACACTGATAATTTTACCATACTCACAAAATCATAGAAAATACATATATTGATAAGCTGGAAATTGTCTATAGGAGGGCAACCAGAATTGTGTAAAAAGCCCTGAGGCTGTGTCATAAAGGAGCAAGTTAAAGGAAATGGGGATGTCTAGTCTGAACAAGAAAAACCTTAGTAGTGACGTTGATAGCTGCTATCTATAAGAGAGAAGAGACTTTGTTCTGCTTGGCTACAGAGACAGAACCAGGAGCAATGGGTAGAGGTAGCAAAAATGCCAGTGTAGGCTTATATAGTGCCGACGCGGTATTTACAGTGCCAACAATCACAATAAATGTACCTGCATAATGCTTAATTGAAAAATATAACAGACTCTCCATATAGAAGACAGAAACAAAACATTTATTCAGACACCAGAAAACCAAATCCCAAACTGAGAAAAACCCTTTCTAACTACCTGAACTATTCACAAATAAAATGGACTGTCTCAGGATCTAAAAGATACCCTCTCACGGGAGGTGTTAAAAGAAAAGCTAGATGGTTATTTCTTGGGATTGCTGTAGAGGGGGTGCTTCCTTAGGTATGAGTTGGACCAGAAGTATGCACCTCTGAGATCCAGACAGTTAGAAGAAGTGAGAAAAATTTGGGGAAATGTATCACAATCCTAGCATGTTACAGGAATCATGAGGAACTTCAATTATCTAGAAACTTTCAGTATAATTCAATAACAATATTCACTATTTTTGTCTCCTCTAAGGATAATTTCATCTTTCCAGAGGTGGAAGAAACAAGGAAGAAAATAACCATATTGCACTTGATTCTGAAAAATAAGGAAGACATGGGCACCAAAGTAAATATTAGTAACACTGTGGGGAAATGAACACTCGATGTTAGAATTTTTAATAAAGGAGAAAAAAGGTATGCATTGTCCAACATATACTCTAAATTTTCAGAGGGTAGATTTGAAAAGATTCATAGAAAGGTTGGTTAAGATCCCATGACCTAATAATCTACAGGAGAATTCTGGCACATAGTAAATATTTAATAAAATGTTTGTCCCTCCCTCCCTCCTTTCTTCCCTCCTTCCTTCCCTCCTTCCCTCCTTCCTTCCTTCCTTCCTTTCTCCCTTCTTCCCTCCCTCCTTCCTTCCCTTCCTCCCTCCTTCCTTCCCTTCCTCCTTCCTTTCCTCCCTCCTTCCTTTTCTCCCTCCCTCCCTCCTTCCATTCTTCCTTCCTTCCTTCTTTCCTTCCTTCCTTTTTTCCTTCCTTCCTTCCTTCCTTCCTTCCTTCCTTCCTTCCTTCCTTCCTTCCTTCCTTCCTTCCTTCCTCTCTCCCTTTGCTCCTTTCTCCCTCTCTCCCCTCTTTCCTATTATTACCTATACCAAGAGGAATGGTAGTTCTTAGGAATGAAATTCTAAAGATATAAACAGAAATCAAGCCATGAGGAAGATGGGGGGAGACTATCTTAAGGAGTTCTTAATCTGGGGCCCATTAACTACTTAAAAATTATTTTTTAAACTGTATTTCAGTAAACTTGGACTCTTTAGGTTCTTTCAGATTACACTAGTGGAGTACAGGTTCCAGTAGGTTCTACCACATTCAGAAGGCTTAAATTTCTGCCCATAATTAACACAATGGGGATACTAGAAGTGTCTAGAAACCATCTGTGTCAGAAAATGTTTAATTTCCTAGAAAAATGGAGAGCTATGGCAGCCAAAATGAAGTCAGTTTAGAATATAAACCCATTTGTAAAATGTGACAGAGGAGGTGGTAGAAGTTACATTCAATCATCTAATAAAAACAAGAAGGAAAAAGTAGGATCAGGAAGGGAACCAAGTTTATAGAAAACCTGGTGAAAGATCCAACTACTTCAAATCACCACAGGTGCATTTTTTTGATGGAAAGTGAAAGAGAAAAACAGACATAAAAACCTTTCTATTTTTTTTGTTGCAAATTCTTCTCCATCAGTTACAATAGAGTCACTGACATTTGACCTCTAGTGTGATATTGTCCATTGCTTTAGGTGGAAATGGAAAAAAGCAAAAATAGGAAAAATAATTTGGACTAGACTAAGGATAAATAGAAGAAATCAGTACTTGAGGCAATACGGTTTGAGGATCAGATTTTTCAGGAATCAATTATTAAATTTGGAAAAAACCCCATAGATATTATTGCTTCCATGAAAAGGTTACTAAGAATATTAATAACCACTATGCCTACTTTCCCGTCTATTCAGCATTTTACTGAGAAATGGCTATAAGTAAATATGGGGCATTCTTAAAGAAGGTATGAGACAGGAAAAGGCAGACTTTAAAAAATGATATTCTATAGCAAACATTTTTACAATGACACAGGTGACTAAAAGGTAGAGAAAATGAAGTTCCCATTATGCTTATTATTCATTGACTGTTTCAAAAAGCATTTGACTCAGTAGTACAAAACTGCGTGTATATGTAATAACCATATAAGATTCTTTGAAAGGTAACAGAAGGAAAAAAGTTCTCAGAGTCTGTGGAGAAAGAAGCTGCTTGGTCTTGGAAGGACAGAGGAGCTGAGGCAAAAATCTTTCCAAGAATGACGTTTTTCCAAATCCAAAGGCTGAAGATTTTCTTTTTTTTTTTTAATGTAAATTTTAATTTATTTCTTGGTTATATCATTCATTTCCACAAGGTTTTGAGTTACAAATTTTCTCCCCTTTTTGTCCCTACCCCCCAGCCCAGAACATTGATCCCACTGTAAGACCCCTCCCACCATCTGTTCCCTTTTATGCCCTCCTCCAACACCTCTCTAGCTTTCTAGCAGGG
>JAQQSW010003678.1:0-14635 GCA_028646575.1 Pseudocheirus occidentalis | reverse complement strand
AATTAACTCAGTACATTCTTTAGATATTCATGAAACCAATGAGAGCATCCACCCAACAAGATTATACTTTCCTTGCATATCTGCCTAATGACCTTTGTAGAACTGGGGAGCTAATGTGGCCAAGGACACTGAAAGTCTTGGCCTACAACACAGGACTGGTTTAATTTTATTTAAAAAATCTGCATAATTGACCACATCAATAACAAAGCCAGCGAAAATCATATGATTATGTCAATTGATATAGAAAAAGCCTTTTTGTCTTTTACAAAATTTAACACTCCTATTTAAAATACTAGAAAATATAGGAATAAATGGAAATTTCCTTAAAATGATAAGTACTGTCTATCTAAAACCATCAGCCAGTATGATCTCTAATGAAGGTAAGCTACAAATCTTCTAATATGATCAAGGGAGAAGCAAGGATGTCCATAATCAACCCTACTATTCAATACTGTAACAGAAATACTACCTACAGAAATGGCATGAAAGAGAATTGAAGAAATTAGAATAGGCAATAAGAAAACAAGAGTATCACTTTTTTTCAGATGATATGATTGTATTTTTATAGAATCAGCTAAAACTCTAGTTGAAACCAAAACTGTCACAAATTTGCAAGACATAAAACAAACCCAAATACATCATAAAAATTTCTGTATATTTCCAAAAAGTTTAGCAGAAAGAGATGGAAAAATTCCACTTAAAGATATGGCCAGCAATATGAAATACTTAGGGATTTACCTTTAAAAAATGTCGCAGGAACTATATGAACACACACACACACAAACAGATCTAAACAATTGAAAAAATATTCAGTGTTCATGGCTGAACCAAAACAATATAATGAAAAGTGACAATTCTTTTTAAGTTGACGTACTTATTCAGTCTCATAGTAAAAGTGGCACTGTAAAAATATTTAATAAAGCTAGAAAAAATATCAAATTCACTTGAAAGAATAAAATATCAAGAAAGCAAGAGAATTAAGGGCAAAAATGGGAAGGAAGATTGCCTATAATTAACCATATTAAAAAGCATGAATCATAAAAATAATCTGGAACTGGCTAAGAAATAGAGTGGTAGATCAAGATAATTGATTAGATACATAATCCACAGTATTAAACAACACAGTAATGTGGTGTTTGGTAAACACAATGATTCAAGCTTTTAGGATGAGAAAGCAACATGTGACAAAAATTGCTGAAAATTGGAAAGCAGTTTGGCAGAAATGAGGTATAGACTAACAAATCACATTAAATACTTGGGTATACACACACACGACATGTAGGGTAATGTATATACATATATATGTATATATCATAAATAAATTAGGAGAGCATGAGAGATTTAACTTATGTGATCTATGAATAAGTGAAAAAATTTATGAAAAACAAAAGCCAGAAAAGATCACAACAATTAAGATAATTTTGATTTTAATTAATTAAAATGGTTTTGCACAAAAGGCAAATTCAACACTCCATTCAAGATTAGAAGTAAACCAGGAAACTGAGGGAAAATTTTACTGCAAGTTTCTCTTATAAAGCTTTCATATCTCAAATATATGGAGAATTGAGTCAAATAAATAAGAATACAAATCATTCCCCAAATTCATATTTGGTCAAAGATATGAATAGGCAATTTTCATAAGAAAAAATCAAAGCTCTCTGTAGTCATGTAAAAGTGTTCTAAATTACCATTGATTGGAGAAATGTCAATTAAAACAACTTTGAAATACCATTTCATTCTTTTCATATTGAGCAATATGATAGAAAAGGCAAATGACAAATGCTGGAGGGAATGTGGAAAAATTGTGACAATAATACCTTGTGGTGGGGCTGTAAACTAGTCCAACCATGAGAGCAATTTGGAACTATACCTACAGAGCTATAATATTGTACATACCCTTTGATGAAGAAATACTACTAGTATGGTAGTTTAAATCTGTCTTTATTTGTGAAAAGTGTTTTCTATTGTCTTCACATAGTTCCTAGGATTTTTTGTTTGGAAGGTAAACTCCCAAAGTCTATGTCTGAAAGACATCAAAGAAAAGAGAAAAAAGATACACACACACACACACACATATGTTTTAGCAGCTCTATTTGTGGTGATAAAAAGTTGGAAATTGAGGGAATGCCCATCAATTGGAGAATGGCTGAACAAGCAGTTGTATATAATTGTAATAGAATATTGTTGTGCTATAAGAAATGACAAGCTGAATGCTTTCAGAAAAACAAGGGAAAAATAAGATGAACTTTTGTAAAGGGAAAGGAGTAGACTTAGGAGAACATTATACATATAGCAGCAATGTTATAAATATGATCGATTGTTGATGACTTAGCTATTCTGATCAATATAATAACACAAGAAAATTCTAAAGGTCTTGTGATGAAGAATCATATCCACCTCCAGAGAAAGAACTGATGGATCAGAGTGACCCATGATGAAAAATGCTATAAACTTCCTGAGAGAGATCTGATGAACTCTTGAGTGCAGATGGGAGCATACTTTTTATTACTTATTTGGTTTTGTTTCTGTTTAGTTTTGCAATAGAGCTAATGTAGAAATATATTTTGCATAACTTCACATATAAAATCAGTATCAATTCCCTTGACTTCTCAAGAAAGGGGAAGAAATAGAATTGACAGAGAGAATTAGGAACTTGATATTTAAAAATTACATGTAATTGGGGAAAATTAACAAAACAATTTATAAAAAGGGGGACAGTTTTAGAGTAAGAGAGAGGTCTAAAGATCAGTTTTCCTTTCCCTTCTATTTTTTTATCAGATGAAGAAACTCAGGAAGATAGATGCAAATATAGCTCAAGGTATGTTTAAATGTGTTCAAACTGAATATAGGTTTTTTCCTAGCTCCAACACCCTTGTTGTGCTCCATTATATTTTTGTCTTTATGGGTGTTGTCAGGTATTTTAATCTCTTTATTTATCATGGTCAGTATTCAATTTTTTTAAAATTTGATAAATCAAAATTAAGGTAATATTCTTCCTTTAAAGATAGTTTTCTATCTCTTTTCAATATATCCAGTGAATGTTGTTTTGATGATTTAGTGTCTGAACAGATATAGATAGCTCTATACTTAATCAAGCTGTTTAATGTGTTAAGATAGTATTTTCAGTATAGTAAAACTTTTTTTTTAGGTGAGAGGGTTTTTGCATGTGAAAACCATTTTGTATTTAATATGCATACCTTGAGAGGTAACAGTAATTGTCATATTTTGTGTGTGATCAGTAATCCTACTCACTGAGCAGAATATTAAGTTTGAAACTATTTCATGGTTATAAAGTCTACCAGTACAAGTAAATAGTGTTTATAAAGCATTTGCAAAACACTTTACATACATTAACTCTTTCCTGTTCAACAAACAATGAAATATGTAGTAGATGTATTACAATATCCTTTTTATTGATGGGCAAACTGATATAAGAGTTTAAGTAGATTTCCCATTGTCACAGAGTTAATATGAACCAATGTCATAGCTTGCATTTGTGTCCATCATGAATCTAGATCAATCAGCCTGTCAATAAACCCGAATTTAAAGAAAAAGACATGCATACATACATACATACACATATATACCTACATATAGATATCTATCTATACCTATATCTATCTTTATCTAGATATCTATAAACATCTATATCTATCTAAATATAGATGTACCTATATCTATGTATCTATCCATCCATCATCTATCTATCTATCTATCTATCTATCTATCTATCTATCTATCTATCTATCTAGCAATGTGGTAGACTGCAAAGAGAGATAGAGGAAGGGGAGGAGGAGGAAGAAGAGAAAGATATTACTTATTAAAAAAAAGAACATTCTACATTCTATCAGGAGAGACAACACTCATGTATGTGTTTGCATATAGATACATAGTTACATAAATGTATATGCATGTATACTCATATGTATATGTGTACACATCTGTATATATTATGTGTGTAGATGCATATACACACATATACACAAAGTAGTCTTGGATAGAAGGTACTTGCAGTTGGGTAAATCGAGGATAATAGTGTAGAAATTGGTGTCACAGTACTTTTTATATCATAAAGTACTGTTTCTCACTAAAATAAAATACTGTATCTTATATGAATTTCTCTTATCCCCCTCCCAATTATGTGTCAGTGTAATAGCAAGCAAAGAGGTTTGTAGCACCTTGTTTCAATATTTATCACCTTGTTTGAGCCCCTTGTGATTTGAAGGTGGGAGGAAGATGCTGACACAATAGGAAGGGTGGAACAGGAAGGAGAACCACCATATATAAGAAAGAGCACAAGCTGGGACTGGACAGAACTGAGGAGAACACATGTGGTAGCTGGCACTCTGTTTGTCTATTGTGTCTGTGTTGATCTGTGTTTGTAATACTTTGTACAGAAGCCCTGGGACCTTCCTGGAAGCCCTGAAAGAGGTTTTTCTTGTTGTCTGTTTATAGAAGTCCTGAGGGAGGGTTTCAGAGGTCCTGAGACTGTGCTGATGATTTATGTTGACTTCTTGGAGCTTGTTTGTGGTTCTGTGTTGATTTTGCAGACAAATAGTGAATTGATGATGGTGCCAGCAATATTGTTTTGGTTATATTAAGCTTTTTCTTCCCATAAAGAGGAACTGCAAAGGACTTGAGGTGGACTGGACACTGTGAGCTTCAGTATGGAACAGAAACTGGATGAAGAGCTAAGAGCTTTCTACCTGTGAATCCAGGTGACCCTTGGGTGAATTCAGGCAAAATCTGGGACCATGGAAGAGGAACCATGGAATTTGGGAGCCAGTGTCAAGCCAAGATGAAAAGATCTTTCTTTGGGTACTTAGGGCTGGCTGACAAGATCATGATTTACTGCTACTTAAGGGTGGGACAACTTTGTATTTAGTATCCTTTAAGGAGGATTGCTCCTTAATTGAGTTAAGGACTTACAAAATGATATCTTTTATTTAAAACTATGTAGCCACTTTAGTGATAAGTTGTTATGTTATATCATTGTGAATGCTGTACTTTGGTTTCTGTGAATGTTTTGCTTTAGTTTAATACTGAACAAATAGAGAGTGCACTATGCTATGTGATTAGAACCTTAAAGTTTTTCACAGCATCAGTCCTCTGGAGAGATGTACATGCTTGGCTTTATAGTAGGCAAAACAGATTATTTTGAACATGCCTCAATTTCTACTCATTGATCATTGTTTTGTTATGACAGAGGGGCTTACTTAACTCAATTAAACTATGGGCATATGCTATGCAGGGTTACAGATACATCTCTTCATCCATTTTATGCATTTGTTTGCAGGAACTTGTGGTTCCTTTCAGTCATCTGATAATTTTTTTCCCTTCAATTAGAAACAAAGATTACCATCTACCTAGTGATAGCTCATATTGGAGAGTTTTGACAAAAGGTAATCTGCTGGATAAGGAAATGGCAAACTACTCCAGCCAAGGAAACCTGATGGATATTATTAAAATGTCAATATGACATATATATATATATATATATACCTATATATATATATATATATATAAAATCAGAATGGCATGCTATGGTCTATGAGGTCATGATGAGTCCAATGCAGCTGAACAGCTAAGCAACAATATCACAATTTAAAAGCAGTTTTAAAATTTTAATATAATGTTTTGGACAAGGGATTTTTTAGGTGTTTCCTTGTAATGGTCAAAGGGTAGGCCCTGAACAATGTGCTTCTGAAAGAAAGAAAAAAATCACTCATGAATACCCCTCCCCATTTTCCACAGCTAGAGGAGTAATGATAAGTGAAACCCAGATATGGGAAAAGAAGAGCACCATGAGTTCTTTTCAGACAGTTCAGATCTAATGAGAAGGGGGTTACTTATCCACCATCCCCAAAGGGAACCTACCTTTCAGTGGAAGGACAAATCACAGGGAGGTACCAAGTATGAAGGGTCATAGGATCCTGTAGAAAATTAGAATTCAACAGAGAGAGAGAATTGTGCTGATTGGTTATAAACTGCACAAATCCCATTATCTGTTTTCTGTATTTATTTGTGGGAACTTGTGGTTCCTTTCAGTCTTCTGATTATATTTTTTTCTTTCAGTGTCAAATGAAGATTCTCCTCTACCTCATATACATCTGTTACCTTGAATGTTTGTGTAAAACCTGGAAATCTTGTTATACATATATGTGGAAATCTTGACAAGAGCTATACTCAAATAAAAAGGGTGTTCCAATAATCTCAGCAGTAGATTAAAACTAAACTAAGACTTTTGGAACATCCATACTGTATTTGGGGATTTCCCAGAGGAAATTCTGGATGGTGGCAAAACATTTTAAGTGGTATATAGGATAGGTCCCAAGATTGCACCAAAGCATGAGTTCATTGGTTTATTGGCTTCTGGTCATGTTAGTCTTTGAGGCAGTATGTCTAAATTATCAGATAGAATCTGCTTTTTGTGCTAGATTAGACAGGCAGTTAAACAGATTTGATAACTGCCCTCTGGAAGCTTGCTAGCTCATAAAGGCAACAATATGTGGAAGCATTTGGTCAGTTCCAGTCTATTACAAAGCTACTTTTGAATGCTAAGAAGAAAACTTCATAAATATTTACAATATAACAAAATAATCATTCAGAAGAATCTGGCCAGTGAAAAGTAGTCCAAGGAGAGAAGAACCAGTTTTGAATCCTGACCTTTATTCTTGCTGATGGCATGCCTTGGACATTCTACTTCCTTTATATACATGGTTTTCTTTCTTTGTTTCTCCTAGTCAATTAATGAAAGAGGATATAGATCTGATCTGCTACACCAACAAGTAACACATAAATTTTACTTTTTGCTAGCCAAATTCTTTTGAATAATTATGATCTGAAGCCAATAATCCAATAGGCTCATGCTTTGGTGCAATCTTGGGAGCCACCCTAAATATCAAATTAGAAATACTTCAGAGACCCAGTAACCCCAAACATGTAAACAAAGATGCTTAGAAAGTGGGCATCTAACCTGAGTTAAGTAATATTGTGATAGGGAATTCAACACTGTTATGGGAAGCTGAAGTTCTTCCCTGCCCCTAGGCCCTTTGATAGGCTTAAGTGGCTCTGAGGACCTTCCCTGATTTGAAAGTATACTCTGCCCCCTAATAGGCTGAATGTGGTCACATGGAGCCTGTGGTGGGTGGCTTGATTTTCAGGAATGCCTACCCCTTATTACTTTGTGATAGGGCAGTGGGTCAAGAGGGCTGTGACAGTCTCCAATCCAGGAGAGGCCTATGTATGTGGCTGATGGGAGGTTTTGCTTTGGGGCTCACATTGAGAAGAGTTGTATGATTTGGCCAGATGAGAATCTGGGAAACCATTGAGCCCCCAGCTTTGAAAAAAACCTAGATGTTGGTGCTTACCTCTCTGGTAACTGAATAGGTATGGATGTAATGGTCAGATGGTTCGAAGCCTGTCTGCTGCTGTGTTTCTCTGTCTGCTTGTAACTTGTGCTTGTAACTTATGTTTGTGTTCTCAGAAGTTCCGGGTGCTGACTTTTTCCCCTGAACTAGATAAATGATATATGTTTGATTGATTAAAGTAAGACTGTTAACCCATCTTGAGTTGCTTTCCTTCAGAAAAGCAGATCTAAGAACCTGTGCTAGCAGTCCCCCTGGGTATGCTAGGGTGCTTGCTGATACAAATACCTTCTGTGGAAATCCATTCACTTTTTGGAAATTTATGAATTGTAATATTTTTCCTGTACAAAAATCCGTCCTTTATTTGTTCTACCCTGGGTACAGTCAAAACAATTCTATTCACTCTTCCTTGTTTTGGTTATTTAAGTATATAAAGAGAGCAAACCAGCTAACAAGAACCTACCACCACCTCTCCTTCATCTGTTCCATCTGTTCTTCTCAAGGATCAGTCCATTAATAATCATGTATAAATTGCTTGCTATGTGTCAGATATTATTCTAGGCTCTAGTAATAAAATATAATCAATTTTCAAATAAACCCCATTATTTGTAATTAGTTTTACCTGCATCAGGATAAACATATTTGAGGCAGCTACGTGGTACAATGGATGAAGTACTGGGCCTGGAGTCAAGACAACTTGAGTTCAAATGTGAACTCAGCCACTTACTAGCTGTGTGATCCTGTGCAATTTACTTAAACCTGTTTGCCTCAAATTCTTCATCTATAAAATGTGCTGGATAAGGACATAGCAAAACCATTCCAGCATTACCAAGAAAGCGCAAAAAGGGGTCACGAAAAGTTGAACTTAAACAAAACATATTTTTGGTAGAATAAAAATTGCTCTACAGCAGGATTTGTTACTTTTGTTTCTGCATTCTCAACACCAAGACACTATCCTGCACATAGTAAGCAATTATGAATTTTTTAATTAAGTTGAATGAAATATTCAATTCCAGTTCCCTCAGTTTCTTTAACTTATAAAAGGGGTTAATTATACTTAGATTAACTATTTTATATGATCATATAAAGATCGATATTTTAGAGATTATATAATGTGCAATATGGAAGGAGAATGTCTCTATCCTTAGTTAAAATTTTTTCACCACTAATATATCTACTCATAGTGATGACACAGTAATGAAAATGAAGATCTCTGAAGAAACATAGGTGACATGAGACTTACATGAGAGCTTATGCTTGGAAGACCTAAAACAGAAGGGTAGAAAATGAGGAGATAGCAATCCTGTGGCAACTAAGAGACAAACCGAGAAACAACTCCATGGTGGACTCTAACTTAAGGGGAATCGAAGAAAACTTGGAATATGTGTACAAAGAGAGTGAATAGAACCAGGGCCACAGAAAAAATCAGTAATGCTACTATATAGTCTGGACAGGGTGAAACATGATCAGAAATTTCAGCTTCCGTCACACTCAAAAGCAAGGACAGTCCAGCCTTTTCTTTTGAGAAAAAAAGAGGGAACTAAACTTATACTAAGCATCATCAGTATTATTCCTGAGTTTGAAGTGAGTGTTTTATTCTTTGGCAAAAGAAACAAAAGGACTGATTAAATGGAAAGTTGATTATCATTCTGCAAGAAGCATAAAAAATGACTGATGTTTTGTTCATGCAGCAGGAATAAAACTAGAGTGGTCATTATGAGATCAAGAACAAACCTATTACTGAGAAGCAAGTTCACTCTGGCCACAGCCTATGAGATCTGCAAGGGTTTCTGTTACCTACTGACCCTCGATAAGAAGAGATGGCCTTGATTCAGAATCTGGTGGTTTCCAGCATCATGAAGCTAGATTATATCTTTGGCTTAAGATCAAAGATTTGCTAATGGAATGCTTGTTAGGCAAGGTATTCTAACTGGGTCACACCAACTTGATCCATTACACTCTGGTGCTAATTTGCCAGTTTCATTTCTGGGTCCAAAAGCAAGTGGTAGCTCTCCTGTACTTTATTGTGCATCTGGACTCCCAGAAATGTATAAATGTCTCCCTGTTCTTATCCAAAAGTGACGGGATGACTTGCAGAGTCAAGAGAAAGAATGCCAAAAAAACGACAGGATAGTATAGATTCTGAGAATGATGATGTGGAAGAATATCCTTACTTCCCTTCTTTCCTTAATGCCTCCTTTTTCACTTATAGAACCTTCTTAGTCATTTATTTTAATAAAATATTATTGATACTTTGTTTTTGAAGTCATCATAATTGTCCCAATATTCCTTCTTCACCTCCTCCCAGAGAGTCATTTTATGTAACACATCATATTTTTAAGAACGAAAATCGATCAGTGCAACTGATCAATGCATTAAAAAAATCCAAAAACATATGAAATGTGTAAAACCATGAACCTTTAATCTCCACACAATGATGGGTTGGGGTGGTGTCTTCTCATATTTCTTATTCAAGTCCTCCTAGGTCTTTACAATGTTGTTAATTCACAAGTTTTTCATTTGTAGTTGTTTCCATGTTAATCATTGTAGTTGCTGTGTATATATTTTTATTTAATCCTACTTATTTCTTGTTTTTGTTTTTGCTTTTTTTTTTGGAGGGCAGTTGGGGGTGACTTGCCCAAGGTCACATGGCTACTTTTTTGTGCTAAGTGTCTGAGGCCGGATTTGAACTCAGGTACTCCCGACTCCAGGGCTGTGCTCTATTCACTGCGGCACCTAGCCACCCCTGATCCTACTTATTTCACTCTATATTTCATGTAGATCGTTACATGCTTCTCCATATTTATCACACATTATTTCCTCAAGTACTATAATATTCTAATACATTCTTGTAAAGTAAGTTGTTTTACCATTTCCTAGTCAATGGTTATCTACCTTCCCCCTTTGCCTCCCTTCTTCACTATCAAAAAAGATGCTAATATAAATACTTTGGAGAATATTTTGACCATCTTCTTATTTATATCTTTCTTGGGGTCTCAGGTCAGTAATGGAGTCTAAAGTTTAAAATATATGGGCCTTTTAGGCACTTTATTTGCATAATTCCAAACCACTTTCCAAAACTGTACCATGTCAGAATTCTACCAAAAATGCATTGGTTTGCCTTCCTTTCTATAACCCTCCAAAGATTGATCATGGCCATGTTTTGGTCATTTTCATCAATCTGGAGGAGTCAATGAAAAATGTAATAGTTTCTTGCAGTTGTTATTTTTTAAAATTAATTCATTTTTTTAATTAGTTTTCAACGTTCACTTCCATAAGATTTTGAGTTTCAAAATTTCTCCCTATCTCTCCTTCCCACAACCAAAGATGGCATATAATTTTGTATATGCTCTACATATATGTTCATATTGTACCTATTTTCATATTAATCATGTTTTAAAGAATAATTCTAGTGGATTTTTGGGCTGCTGTCATTACAAGTATGAAGTTATGAACTCATGAATATGAGTTGGAATTCTTCTAAAAACCATCTGATTTATTATCTAGTGTATTAAAATATGAATAAAATAATACTTAAGGAGACCTGGAAGTCTGCTCCTCCCCAAAATAATATTTTGTAATACTGTAGACATTTAAAAACACTTCCTTTTAAAGTCTAATCTTGTCTTCAAAAAATTAAAATGCACTTAAAATATTCTAGATCTGAATTTCTTCTCCTTTCATAAATCACATTAATACTCAAGATTTGATGCAATAATTTTTGTCCACTAATTCTAATAATATTAGATAACCTTTGATTGTGCCTAAATGATTGCATACCACTATATGTTTATTATCTCATTTAATCATTTCAACTACCTTGTGAAGTAATTACTATAGGAATTATTGTTTACTTTTTAGCAAACTGGAAACAGAGGCTCAGAGAGATTAAGTGACTGGACTATGGTTAAATAGCTAGTAATTGTCTAAGATAGGATTTGATCACTTAATATTGAAATCCTTTGAAATGACAGGTACTCTAGGATTTCTCCAAAAAGGAAGTTGGTGGGGATAAACTGACCATGCTCTGAGCTTCATTTCTGATTTCCCTGATTATGTGGTGGACCATTTCTTCCAAGAGTAGCTTTGTTAAAATTCAATTTCTAAAAATTAACAGTATTTATTCTGTGGAAGGCAATATGGATTTGAATGAGAAATGAAAAATAGCCTCTTCCCTTGAAAAGTTTTTTTTAATTTTCTTAAAGATATCCTTTTCAAGGAAGAAGATAACTGTGACTGTTAATAGTGGTGAACCAGACATTAGTCTTATTGGGTACGTGTGCATTTGGCTAGCCAAGTACTGTATTTTCAATGTAAGTCATCTTGTTCATGGTTCTCTTCTGCCATTGATTCTGTACAGTTGTAAATGCATGCTTGGATGAATGGATGGGTGATAAAGCATTTGATATATATATATATATATATATATATATATATAATGTCAGCATTTGAGTTAAATGCTACAATAAATGAATAAGCAAAGCAAACAAACCAATAGACAGTAAGTGATTATAGACAGAGACACACAGAGAGAACCAAACATTAAGTACCAAAATGTGCCAGGAACCTTACTATACACTTAGCATATAAAGACACAACTAAAACTTACTCTACTCCAAAGAAATTTCCACACATTCCATTTATGTACATGTACAACATGTACACATATAAAGATATGTAAAATGTACAAAATACTATATATTACTTATATACTACTGTATATACTTACTGTATATATTTAATATGGAAAATAATTTGGAGGGAAGCATTACCAGATTGGTAATGAGAAATGGTTTCACAAAGATGGTGGCATTTGAGTTAAATTTTTAATGAATTTGAATGAAAAAATTAAGGAAACTAGAGATTCTAAGAGCTGGAGGTGAGAAGTACATGGTGAGTGTGATGGCATATGGTCTATGTAAAAAGATTTGAAAATGTAATATTATGTGAAAAAGCAATAGAATCATTTTGGGTGCATCAGTACAACATAATGTGTTGTAATACAAGGATTTTTCCATTATTGTTTTTTTTAATCAGTGTCTGTAACAGTTCCTTATCCATAGTAGGTACTTAATAAATGTTTATTGGTTAACTGACTCATTGACCCATTAGTAAATGACAGAGAATAATACTTAATATTCTTCAAAAGATATATGGCATAGAAGTTGTGAGGGACCTTTACATGCCAAATAGAGGGCTTTATATTCCTTTCAAAAAATAATAGGAAACCACTGAAGTTTGTTGAGCAGGGGAGTGGCATGATCATAATTGTGTTTTAGGAATATCAAATTAGTAGCTATGTATTGAGTCAAGTATCAAAGTACCTGTTTTGACCTGGGCAGCTAGGTGGCATAGAATATAGACTGCCTGGCCAGAAGTTAGGAAGGCTCATCTTCCTGAGTTCAAAAATGGCCTCATTAACTTACGAGTTGTATGACCTTGCTTGCCTCAGTTTTCTCGTCTGGAAAATGAGCTGGAGAAGAAAACACCAAATCAATCCATTATCAAACCCCAAATAGTGTCACAACAAGTCAGATATGACTGAAATTACTGAACAACAACAAATGCTGACCTTCTGACCTAATGGAACAAGTAGCTAGTTAGGTGATGCTGAGGATAAAGCACTGAGCCTGGAGTCATGAATACCTTAGATTCACATCTAGCTGTAGAAACTTATGAGCTTTGTGACTATGAGAAGGTTATTTAACCACGAACATTTCCATGTTTGTGGAGAGAGAGAGAGAAAGAGAGAGAGAGAGAGAGAGAGAGAGAGAGACAGAGACAGAGACAGAGACAGAGAGACAGAGAGACAGAGAGACAGAGAGACAGAGAGATAGAGAGACAGAGAGACAGAGAATGAATGACAGAGTAGAGAAGCACTCAGTGAAACTGTCCCAAAATTCCCCTCCAATCAACTTTTAAAATAATGCCACAAATTTAGTTCTAGAGTGGCAGAACCAATGAAATCTCAGACTTGGTCATTCTTCTAGCCTAAGATAACTTAAGAGATTGAAAGAGAGCTGTGGAGACAGAGCCAAGATGACAGTGAAAAACCAGAAAGTTACCTGATCTCTCCCCAGTTTCCTTTGGAAACATTGTTAAATCAAGCCTTTATATGGATTCTGGAGTAATAGAACCCTCAAAAAGACGAAGTGAAACAATTTTCTAGCTTAAGATAACTTGGAAGGAGTTCAGGTAAGGTCTGACTAGCTTGGGCAAAAGGGCAGTACAGCCCAATGCAGAGAGTGTCCAAGTAAGCTAGTGGGAGGTTCTTAGCTACAGCATATATCAGTGGCTGAGGCTCCTAGGTCTTGCCTTAGCAGCCTTGTGCTTAGGCCTCCAGCTCCAGCACAAAAGCAAAATTGCAAGCCCCAGAATGCTAGAACAACAGGCATGAATTATCTGAGCCACTCCTAGTGCAATGGGTGAGACACAAGCACCTGAGGCCCTAGTGCAGAAAGTCAATGACAAGGTCCCTGAATCCCAGCATAAGGAGTATAGGAAAGTGCCCCCTCTGTTCCAGGAGCAGAGCTTAACTTTAAAAATCATGAAATTGTCTTAAAAATGAGTAAAAACCCAAAAAAAGAGTGCTGAACATAGAAAGCTAATATGGTGACAGGGAAGATCAAAACAGAAACAGAAAAGAGGACAACAATGTCACAATGTCTACATGCAAAGGCAAAAAGAGGATATACATTGGTCTCAAGACAAAAAAGCATACTTGGAAGACTTAAAAATTGTTTGAAAAGTCAAATAGAGAGAGAAGAAAAATTGGGGAAAGAAATGACAGTTATGTAAGAGAGAGTCAAGAGCTTGGAAAAGAAAGGACAAAAAATTGACTGAACAAAACAATCCCTTAAAAAATAAAATTTGCCAAATGGGGAAAATAATCCATGGACTAGAACATCACTTTATTTTTTTTAGACTATTTACTTTTTAAATTTATTTTCTTGATTACATCATTCATTTCCAGTTTTTTGCAGCAAATTTTCTCCCTTTATTTCCCCTACCCCAAGCCCAAAACAGTGATCCCACTGTAAAGCCCCTCCCACAATCTGTTCCCCTTTATGTCCTCTTCCAATGCCCCTCTAACTTTCTAGTAGGGCTGTATGTCTTATTTCCCAGTTGCATTTGATTGTATAGCTTTAAATTCTAGATTCTTGCAATGCCTCCCTTGTCACCCACTCCCACCGAAAGGAGCAGCAATTCAATATAGGCTGTACATGTGTAATTACACAGGACATCTCCATGGTGGGCATATTGTGAGA
>JAQQSW010003677.1:0-14635 GCA_028646575.1 Pseudocheirus occidentalis | reverse complement strand
TCCATGCTTTGATCCTTTTTGTCCACAAAAAAGGATTCCAGGGTTTTATTGCTGTTCTTATTTTGCTTCCTTTTCCTCATGCTGGCCAGTTGATTAATTGGTTGTTTTTTTTAGCTCTGTGAAACTCTGCTTCCAGGGGTGGGGAAAGCTCTGTTGCAAATTGCTGGGCTTTTCCCAGCTGCTGGAGCTATTAGGGAGGGGGGTATTGCAAGTCTCCCCAGCTTTGGCTTGCTGAAAGCACACCCCAGGACCTTCGCCCAAGACCATGATCCAGTTATAGGCTGCTCAATGCAAGAGCACTTGTCCCTGATCAAGCAACTCAGCCCCCCTGCAGGTCTGCAGGCCAGGGGCTCTGAAGCAGCCCAGTGGGGGCCGCCACTGGTTGCAGCGGATCCTGCCCTTCCCCCACTGCTTCCTTGCCCTGGGGGCACATTGGCCAAACTGTTTTTCCTCCCCCAAATTAAGTTTCAAAGTTTCACTTTCACTGACCGTCTCTAATCCTGGTTTGCTAGATGTGAAGATCCCCTCAGGTCAGTAGATCTTCTCTGAAATAGACTCAAGCTGCTGCTTGGGAGGCTCGGCTCCTCCTGACTACCCTGGGGCCTGTCCTGGCCATGTTTTGGTTTCAGGCTGGGCTGGTCTCAGATCACGGCCTGCCGGCCTGCTGGATGAACCCCACCTGCCGAACTGCCCCTCTCTAATCCCGGTTTTTCACGGCTTGGTAGATGTGGAGTTGCTGGAGTTGTGGTAGATCTTCTCTCCTGTAGACTGGCTGCGGCTCAACTCCTCCTGGCCGCCCTGGGGCCTGGCCTGGCTACGTTTCCATTTCAGGCTGGGTTGGTGTCAGGTCCTAGCCTGCAGCGATAAGCCCCTGCTGCCGAGCTGCCTTCAGCAAGAGATGTGTTTTCTGTATTTTTGTGAGTCTGAGAGTACTAGACTTTGTCTGGGGTCATATTTTATGGGTGTTTAGGGTGGTTGTATGGGAGCTGCAGAGCCTTGCCGCTTCTACGCTGCCATCTTGGCTCCGCCCCCCTCCAATCTTCTCTTGTATAAGAGTATTAACCCCATTCTGTCTCTCCTGTCTCCTCTCATACTATTCCTCTCCTACCTCTCAATTTCACCTTTTAAAGTATTATCATATCCTATTCAATTGATCCTGTGCCCTATGTCTATGTACATACACACACACACATATATACAAACTCACATATATAATCATATGCATATATACCCTCCTATATAAACATGTGTATGTATACATACACACACATACACACACACACACATATATATATATATGTATACACATATACATATACACACACATTTATATTCCCTTCAACTAACCTCATACTGAGAAAAGTTTCATAAGTTATAATTATTGTTTTTCCATGTTGGCATGTAAATAGTTCAATGTTTATACATTTCTTGTGAATTGTTTTCCATGTTTAGCTCCTCATGCTTCTTGTATTTGAACGTCAAATTTTCTCTTCAGTTCTGTTTTTTTCATCAAGAATGCTTGGAAGTCCTCCACCTCATTGAACGACCATATTTTCCCCTGGAACATTAAACTCAATTTTTCTGGGTAGGTGACTCTTGGTTTTAATCCTAGCTCCCTTGATCTCTAGAATATCATATTTCAGGTGCTTCCATCCCTTAATGTAGAAGCTACTAGATCCTGGGTTATCCTAATTGTGTTTCCACAGTATTCAAATTGTTTCTTCTTGGCAGCTTATAATATTTTCACCTTGATCTAAGAACTCCGGAACCTGGCTATAACATTCCTTGGAGTTATCTTTTGTAGATCTTTTTCAAGAGGTGATCTGTGAATTCTTTCAAGTTCTATTTTTCCCTCTGATTCTAAAATATCCAGGCAATTTTCCTGGAGAGTTTCTTGAAGGATGCTTTCTAGCTTCTTTTTTGATCATGGATTTCAGGTAATCCAGTAATTTTTAAATTGTCTCTTCTGGATCTTGGTCAGTGTTTTTGTCAAGTAGATATTTCACATTGCTTTGTATTTTTTCATTTGTTTGGATCTGTTTAATAGTATCTTGATTTCTCATAAAGTCATTTGCTTCCATTTGCTCCACT
This sequence comes from Pseudocheirus occidentalis, assembly GCA_028646575.1. Lineage (NCBI taxonomy): Eukaryota > Metazoa > Chordata > Mammalia > Diprotodontia > Pseudocheiridae > Pseudocheirus > Pseudocheirus occidentalis. The sequence continues at coordinate 12,544 of JAQQSW010003677.1, read as the reverse complement.
CTAATTCTGAAGGAATTCTTCTCTTCAGAAAGCTTTTGAGATTCTTTTTCCATTTGGCAAATTTGACTTTTTAAGGCATTCTTCTCCTCATTGGCTTTTTGAGCCTCTTTTGCCATTTGAGTTAATCTATTTTTTAAGGTGCAATTTTCTTAAGTTGGGTTGTTGACTCTCTTTTCATGATTTTCTTGCCTCATTCTCATTTCTCTTCCCAATTTTTCCTTCACTTCTCTTACTTGGTTTTCAAAGTCCTTTTTAAGCTGCTCTGTGGCTTGTAACCAGTCTACATTTTTCTTGGAAGCTTTTGGTGCAGGAATTCTGACTGTGTTGTCTTCTTCCTATTCCATGCTTTGATCATTTTTGTCCCCCAAAAAGAAATCTAATGTTGCATTGCTGGGTTTGCTTTGCTTCCTTTGCCTACTCATGTTGCCAGTCAATTACTTGACTTTTAGGTTCAGTAGAACTCTGCTTTCAGAGGGGGGAGCTCTGTCCCAAATCGCGGGGTTTTCACAGCTTCCAGAGCTATTAGGAGGCCACTGTTTCTGCTGCCCCCAGCAGCTTTGGCTCCCTGAAAATGCATCTCAGAACCACCACCCAAGATTGCAATCATGTTCCAGGCAGCTCAAGGCAAGAGTACTTAGCCTCTGAATTATCACTTGGCCTCCCCTGTAATCTGAAGGACAGGAGCTTCTGAAACAGGAGCTGGAGGTGGAGGTGGCTACAGGGCTGCCACTTCAGCTGCTTCTAGCCCTGGGGCAGTTGGCCAGACCCTCTCCCCTGAATTCCTCCAAGTTGCACTGACCTTTCACTTAGTCCTTTTTTTCTTATGGGTTGGTAATTCTGGAAAATTCCACAGTTGCCAGTGATTTGTGCTCCAGCCACAGCTTGTTCTGGTGGTCCCTGGACTCCCAGCATGCTGTGATGAATCCTTTCCCAGGGTTCATTTGCCAGGCTGCCTTCAATGGGAGCTTTGTTACTCTCTCATTTTGTGAGTTCTGGAGCTTTAAAATTTGTTTATAGTTACATTTAATAGGTATTTGAGGTGGTTTTGGGGAAAGCTGTAGAATTTTACTGCTTCTACACTGCCATCTTGACTCTACCCCACCTTTATTTTTCTTAATGGCAAAACGAGGAGGTTGGGCTACATCCTGTTAGAGACCTCTTCTAAATCTTTATTCTGTATTTTTTAATTTTATAAATGCAAAATATATATTATATCAAGATATATTAATAGCTTCTTCAAATCTACTAGACTTTTCCCATTCATTATAATTTTTCTATGCAACATGACTAATGTGAAAGTATGTTTAATAGAAATGTACGTGTAAAGCCATATCATATTAGCATATCATCTTGGGGAGGGAGGGGGAGAAAATTTAAAATTTATGGAAGTGAATGTTGAAAACTAAAAATAAAGAAATTAATAAAAAATTAAATATCTATGAGTCTAATAGTAATATTATTTTTAGAAAGATAAAATAAGGTGAGTTTTGTGAAACTTGCTCTTTGGGTGTTCATGTGATCTCCTAGCGATAATCATTTTTAAAGACTCACTAACCATTTGCTTAGTGAACTTTTCTAGAATTTTCATCAAAAATGACATCAAACTCATAATTTGTAGTTTCCACCACTTATTTTTTTTTGCCCTTTGAAAATGGATGCACCATGTGGTTGCTTTACTGTTCTAATATCTAAATATGGAACATCTTTTATTATGGCCAGAGTTACCACTCACTACTGCAAACTCTTGAGATGAACCCTCCCTGTATCTTTTCCCCAAGGCTTCCCTCTCTTCCTTCTTATCACCCCATTCCTGTCAGTCAGAATTATGTCTAGAGAAGTAGATTCTCATTGTTTTTTTTCTACATTCTGAGATACCATTGTTTGTTTGTTTTTGCTTTTTGGAGGAGGGAAGGCAGGGCAATTGCGGTTAAGTGACTTGCCCAAGGTCACACAGCTAGTTTTGTGTTAAGTATCTGAGGCTGGATTTGAACTCAGGTCCTCCTGACTTCAAGGCCAGTGCTCTATTCACTGCACCACCTAGCCGCCCCCTGAGATACCATTGTTAACAAGACCAGTCAGTAACTTGTCAGACTTAAATTTACAGAGTAAAACCACTAACAGATGTGTAAATAGTTGTAATCTCCTACATAAAATAACTATATCTTAATTCTGTTATAATGATATATTTTGAAATACAGAAATTGGTCATCTACATTCTTTCAGACTATGATCTGGATTATGTTACCAGAATGAGATAGCTTCTATTTCTGTTTATTTTCTCTGTATTCTATTTATAACCTCTAGTTTATTGATTTCTACAAAAATTTATACCTTCTTGCTATACCACATAATGACCATACCCATCCTATTTCATGTTCCTTCTGAAAGGTATATGCTTATCTCAAAATATTGCCAATTCTTAGTGATGGTTATGAGACAGTATATTTTGTCTCAAAATTTCAGTTTAACTCATGTTCAGTTAACTCATGTTTTGTACATTATTATGTAGACATCTGAGTCTATTGACATTGTACCTAGTCTTCTTCTTTTGTATTTTCTTCTAAAAATTACTAAGTTCATCTTGTGCTCTCATTATTTTTATATGATAACTATATAATGCTTTTATCATAGATTTGAAAGTAGGGGGTCTTTTAGTCTATCTAACTAAACCTTTTTACACTGAACCTCAGAGAAGTGAGGTGATATTTTCAAGGTCACATAAGTAGTAAGTTGAAAATCAATGATTTGAACCCAAGTTATCTTTCTCCAAATCCATCAATTGTTCAGTCAATCCACTTTCTATTCTACTATAGCCAATAAAAGTTGAGGATATCTTCTCCTAACATCTGCTTTTGTAGATAAGTTGTGTCCACGGAACATGTATAGTTCTCCTGCTCAGCATTATGGGTCTAGCCCTAAATAATCAGGAATAATTCTCTAAGGCTTTTTACTCCTACAAGTTTGCTTCCTGAAAAATTTATCAGTTCAAAATCATTCAGACAGCCCTAAGTAGCTTTTAGAGAGAAGTGCTTAATCAAATGGTAAAAGAACAGTTGGCACAAGACATGTCCACAAATGTCTGTAATAAATTCTTCTAGGTGTATATGGGAAAGTGGACAAAGTTTATGGAGCACATGTGGCAAAGGGTGTAACTCACAGCTCCTGGTGACTGGAATTCCTTTTCCACCATATATGGGGTGCTCATGAAATTCCTGATAAGCATTGTAGATTTCTGTTCCTCTTTGTCCTTGGCTCCTGATAGAGATATTCTCACCAGCTCTTCCAGGGATAACAAATACTTCATAGAAGGGTAGATGGGAAGGTCAAAATTCTCTAGACTCTTTGAAGCTAGAAGGTTCTCTTCAGGTAAGTGGATAGAAAGAAGATCTGACCAAGACTGAAACTGAGGCCATTCCAATTTCTCTACTTCCTCTTTTCTAGCTAACTCAGTGCTTTTTGTAGAGGTCCCAGAAGCTATAAGGAGAGCCCACAGCTGATTGGAACAGACCTCTTATTTAAGTAAAAACTTCTCACTTGACTTCTCAAATAACATTAACGTTTGATTGATTGAGAAATATTCTCACCTACTAAAGTCATCAGGCTAAAATGGGGTTGAATGGTCTCAATCTCATTCTCAGACTTCTCTTCCTTTTCTCTCCCTCATGTGTCACATTCATCTACTCATTAACTTCTTCATATTGGTTTTGATTTCTTTATACTCCCCTTGAAATTTTTTTCTCTTCTTTTTTTTTTGCCTTCAATTTTAAAAATTCTGTCTAGAATCCGATCATCTTCTCTAAACACCAGAATGTCATAAAGGCATTCCATAATTTAGTTTGCCTTTTTTCCTGTAGCAGGAAGACCAATTTGAATTTATAGTATGTAAAGCCCTCCACAATTTGGCTTGAATGTATATTTTCAATGTTTATGTATTTATTTCATACTACTGCCCTTCTCCTGGTGTACATTACATATGAACTAGCTATTTCCTTATGATTATTTTTCTAAATCTCTACCTTTTCACACCACTTTGTCTTTGTATGTACCATTTGCTGTACCTGGAATGACATGTTGAAATGTTCCTTTTAGGCCCAGGTTAAGCACAGCATCCTTGATAAAGGTTTTCTTGCTTCCTACTCCCATCCCCAGCCACAAGTGACCCATCCTCTCTTGAATATTTCATACTTGAACTTTTCTCTACTACATGGTTGTTATATCATACTTATCTTGTAGCTATTGGTGTATTTGTCTTATTCATCTACTAGTATGTAAACTCCTTAAGAGAAAAGATTGTATCTTGTTTCATCCTTGAATCTCTGGCACCTTACTCAAGATATCACACATAATAGACATTATAAATTACATAGAAATAGAAAATATATTCTTTATATATTCTTTATATGTATGTATATACATACATATACGCATATAGTATAACACATATAGAGCAATCCTTAAAATATTATATACATGTTAGCTATTATTGTTATTGCTGTCATTCAATCAAGAATTAATTAATTAATTTTGAACATTAGCATATTGTAAAATTTTCTTTTTAAGAAAATAAAATATGTACTTTGGAATTTTATTGTATATCTCTGTCAGTACAGAAGGTAGTTATTTTAGCTGTTAAAAAACAAGAATCTTTGAGTATTAAAATATAACTTTTGTACTTGGAGCATTATAAATATAATAAATATAACAATAATATTTAAATCAAGATTTTTTGCCTTCTCTGAAAGAATTCACAAGCACTGGCAATTTTTTGTGTCTTAGGAAGATGTAGGAACTTATACATTTTATTACTTTTTTCAAAGAAACAGACACGTCCTTGGGAAACTGTTAACAGTCATCACATTCGATCTTGTTTACAATTTCTTATATGCATGCTAGCTGCATTTATGTTTTCCTGGTTCACCTTTTTTACACTCTTCATGGCCTGGCTTGATTGTGAACAAGCTGCTGACCTGTCAGATGCTGTAAATCTCTACTGTAGCAAATCTCTAGGTTGCTCAGATAACTAGCATGAGATAAATTCTCACGAAAAACATAACATCACAGAGAAGGAAATCATTTTAATATAAGTTTTTGTCTGAGGAAGAAAACCAGTCTACATCCCTACAGAAGAACAAATAAAATGATTTGAAGGACATTCCACTCTCATTTCCTGGAATTTCTGGATTTTATTAGTTGGTGCTTAATCATCACTAATATTAGAAGGCATTCTTTAATGTGTCAGTAGAAGTAAAAGGACCAGATTATAATCGATGAGACATATAAACCTATAGGATAAGAGTGGTAGGTAAAGAAAGTGTTATACATGAAAATGACTGTCTATAGATGGATAAGTTTTTTTTAAGTCATTGGGTAGAAGCTTCATTAGAAATAATTTCTATAGTAATAAAAACTACTCACCTTTAAAAGGACTATTTTAGCCAAAAAGAGAATCATGGATGAAGTTGAGTTTTAAAAAATCCATTAAGAGTGATGATGGTTATTGCTTATCATGTTTTGCTGTATTCCCTCCCTTTCCACCCCAGCAAAAAACAAAACAAAACTCAAACAAATAAAGTCAGTTGGTTAGAATGTTCAAGTTTAGCCAGACACATTACTTCAAAACTCAAAGTTGAATTGAGTAAAAAGTACACAAGACTAAATGCACTTTCCTTTTGAGTTGACAGTATTCATAAACATAGGTTTCCAATTTATGCAATTTGGATGAAATTTAAGTTTTATATACTTAGGTTTTCTTAAGAGCAAACCTATTTTCTTTGTAGTCAATTGACAGTATATTATCATAGACCTGGAAGTTTTTGACATGTATATCAGAATTTATTCTGAGCCCTCAGTTGCTAAAAAAAAGAAAAAAGAAAAAAAAGCTTATTAAATGCTGACTTAGCGTATGACATGTGTAGTCTAAGCATTAATATTGTCTGATTGCAAAATTAGGAATAGGTAGGTTTTTAAGTCATGAATGTTGGGTGAGATTATCTGTTTTTGTAGTGTGTGTGTGTGTGTGTGTGTGTGTGTGTGTGTGTGTGTGAAACTGTCATATACCATAAATCTATATCTGAAACCATGCCAATACTGAGTTAGTAGGGGAGGGGGAATAGTAGATGGCTATCATGATGTCATAAAAGAATAATTTCTCTTGTAAAAATAATCAGTTGATGTCATCTTGACAACTCTTCACCAATATTTGCCATTGGCCTTCATGTTTTATGTGTCTCATTCTTAACTAACTTTCAGGCTTTTGACCCTTTCTATTGACTTTTTTCCTCTTCTTTACATATTCCCTCTCCCCAGCTCTTTGTATTTTTTTACTGATAAACTGGCTTGGCCCAACATTAACTTCTGCTTTGTTATCCCACTTCAAACACTGATCACACCCTGGGTTAACCAGTTCCTTCAAAACATCCCTCTTTCAAAGATCTTTCCCTCTGACCCTGTGAATTGATACATATCATTTTCATTGGTCCTTCCTCCCATTTTCTCAGAAGGATATCAAATCATCTTAGAAATTTTTAAGAAACCATAAAATGTGTCTTATTAGGAAACAATCAATAACTATTTATTAAGCACCTACTATGGGCCAGGTACTGTCCTGGATGGTCAGAATATAAGTAAAAAGCATGAAACAATCCTTACTGATAAAGAGCTTACATTCTAATGGGATTTCTCTTCAGCTACAGATGGGACTAGCTGACTTCTGACTCTGTGATTCCATGAAATAAGTATATTTCTAATGGAAAATAAGCCCTCATGCTAGATTTGTCTTAATTATTTAATTTATACTGATTTCTATTAACCATAACCTAATCATAACAAGAAAAAAGAATTTTTTTATTGAGACAGTCTAAGAAAAAGAATTGCTGATGCATAGTAAATGTATGTCACATATTAAACAATAGTTTATAAGGCATAGTATTGGAAATGTATGATTTTTCATGGCTTTCTTCCCAGTTACATAGAATTCCTTATCTGGATTGTTATTCTAACAATAAAGATGCCACAGTCGATTCCAATCAGTATCATCCATTGCTTCAATTTTATTTGATATGTCATATGAATTCATGTTCATCCTTCAAGTAATATTGTTTCAGGAGGTCACAGAGCAACAAAATTACAAAAACAAAACTATGAAATTGAATGCAGTAAGAGGGTCAGTCTGTGGAGAGAAGGAAACAAAAACTCATAGAAAGTTGCCCTGGATGTTTTATTGTTTGCAAATACAAAAGGAGTGTTCGCTTTTCCCCAATTGCAGATAAAATGCTAATCTATCCATTTTTACATAAAGAACATGAAACTGACTTATTGTGTTTGATCCATGATCTGTGTAGTCTGATAGTGACAGAAAGGAATATTGTGTGAGAAGATATAATTAGCCATCAAGATGTTAGCCTTTCAAGGTTAGGAAAGTGTGAGCCAAAAATTCAATTCAATTTACCCTTTTAAAAAAAATCCATGCCTTAAAAAAATTTTTTTTATTCATTTCTGTGTATTCCTTCTAGTTTACTTCCCTAAGTAGCCATTTCTCATAACAAGGATTTTGTTAAAACCAGGGCAGGGGTGGGGGAGGGAAAGGAAGCACTTAAACTAACAAATATATGCATCACATTTGACCATTAACAATATGTGTAATATTTCACATTCATTAATCTTTCACCACTGCAAAGAATGAAGTGAGATAAATTTTCCTTAATTCTAATTTGGGATAAATTGTGGTCATTTTCATTTCCCAACTCCTACCTTCATTTTTATTCTTTCCACTTATTTTAATATTGTCATTGTGTTTATTCTTTTTCTGGTTCTACTTTACTTTGTTTTGTGTCAGTTAAAATAAGTCTTCCCATGTTTCTGTGAATTCTTAACATTTATTGTTTCTTTTGGTTTAGTGACACATCACTCTATGCACCACTGTCTGTTTTGCCATTCCCTAGCCATGGGAATCTACTTTGTTCCAATTTATTGCTACCATAAAAAAGTACTGCTGAGAATGTTTTAGTATAAATGGGAACTTTCTATCTTTGATATCTTTGGAGTACATGTCAAATAGTAATATCTCTGGGACAAAGGGTATGGGTATCTATTGACTTTAAAATATAATTTCAAATTACTAACTAATTCATGACTCCATCAAGCATTAAGGTCATTGTGTTTCTAATATTCCTCCAACATTGACTATTTTCATATTTTCTCATTTTTGTCAATTTTTTGACAAGAAACCTCAGGGTTGTTTTGCTTTGTATTTTTCTTATTAGTGATTTGGAGTTCCATTAATATGGTTATTAATATTTGGTAGTTTCTGTTATTGCAAATTCGTTATTCTTGCATTTTGACCCTTGTCCACTCAAGAAAAGATTTAGTTTTATATACTCTAATTCATTCTTCACATATCTTCCATGTTGGAACCTTATCAGATTTATTTGAAACAGATTTTCCCCAAACAATTTAATTTATTGGCATACATTTATTATTTTTTGTGCAAAATGTTTTCAATGTCATATAAGATTTTCTTTCCTATCTTTTCTTTATGGTCATTTGCCTTTTTGCTTACACATTCTCTCTCTGTCCGAAGTTGTGAAAGGGATCTCAATCCATTTTCCTTAATTTTTAAAAATGATGTGCTGTTTTATATTTAATCTGGGCATCCAGTTAGATGATATTGTAGTGTATTGTATAATGTGCTTGTCTAATCTTGTTTTTTGTTTTTGCCAACAAGCTTTCCAATTTTCCCAGTAGTTCTTGTTAAATAGAACATTTGTCTCCAAGTAGTTTGTGTTCCTGAATTTGCTGAAGACTGTATTACTCAGTTTGATTTTTATTAGAACTGCTTATCTAGCCTTTTCAACTAATTAGTTTTGTTTAATTTTGATCATTAAACAGCTGGGTGCTAAAGGTAAATTGCTAAACCTGGAATTAGGAAGATCTAAGTTCTAATGCAGTATCAGTTACTTATTAACTATGTGATCATGGGCAAATCATTTAACTCCTTTTTCCTCCGTTTTTCATCTGTAAAATGAGGATTAAAATAGCACCTATCTCCTACAGTTCTTGTGAGGATCAGACAAGATAACATTTGTAGAATGCTTACTGCGGAGCCTGCCTCATTAGACATTATGTAAATGTAGCCCATCATCATCATCATCATCATCATCATCATCATCATCATTGTCATCACCATCATCATCGCTACCTTAAATGTAATGTACCTGGAGTTAGTCTAATTTTAAAAAATGTGATTGCTTTGACCCAAATATGAACAATAAATGTTCCTCTTTTTGGTTTAACCATTCTTGATTCCTTTAAAGAGTGGTTTGTACTTGAATTCATATAATTTGTTGTCTTGGTAGAATGAATTTAGAGACATGTCTTTTGTAGTAAACTTTAATTATATTTTTTCCTCTTTAAGTTTATTTTTCTTTAGAAAGGTTGATTATTTTTGTGGATGTCATCTCAATTAAGTTTTTTTTCTGTTCTCTGGTGATTTCTAAGTAAACCATTGTGACTTCTAAAATAAAGGATCATTTATCTACTCAATGCAAATATTTATTCTTTTAATTTCTTTCTCTTCTGTGATAGTTGGCATTTCTGGATTATGGCAACTAATTAGAGGAGAAAGCACATGCTTGTTTTACTCTTGTATTTATTTGTGAGTTTTTAATGTTGAGCTTATAACAAATAATTATAGTTTAGGGTTTAAAAAATACAATTTTATGATACAATGGCCTTTCTTTGCCTATGCTTTATATGTTTTGATTCAGTTAAGCACGACAAGAACATATTACGCATTTACCTCAGTCAAAGGTGATAAGCATGTAAATAAAAGATCAAATATGTCCCTCTTCTCAAGAATTTCCATTTTATTGCAAGAAATAAGGTGCAAACATAAATAAGTATTTTGCAAGGTAGGAAATTAAGGCTATAAAGGAAAAATGGCCTTAAAGTGCTCTGAAGAACCTTTCAAGAGACAAGCTATCATGATGTGATGAGTAAAGAGAGAAGGCTAAATAGTGGAGATAGAAATTGAACACTGCAGAAAGATAAAGAGTCTGAAAGGCACTTCTATAGAGAGAGTGCATTTGATACATGAGGGGAAACCTGAGCAAACTTCAAACAAGAGATGGCCTATCCAATTTGGCCACATAAGTAGTTCAGTTTGTCTAGAATGTAGAGAGTATAAAGAAACATGATATATAATAGGGGTAAGTTAGGTTGGTGCTATATTGTAAAAAGCCACATTCATGTTAAATCAAATTCATATTTACGTGTCAGATAAAAGAGTTAATAGTTCATTCCAGTGGTGACAGAGAGCCATTGAAGATGTTTTACCCTGTAAGTAACTGGCAGGATGTTGATACCCTCAAAACAAAGAAGGAAGTTTGTAGAAGGATCTAGTTTAAGGAGGAAAGATGATGGTTTTATTTTAGGAAATTCTCAGAGTATACCCTGGAAGAGAAATAGCCATACTTTCCTTTGGCTTTTTATTACTTATCTAATGCTTGCTTGAACCCACTTATATTTTCAGTATATATCACCTCTTTTAAAGTAGAACTACATTTTATTGACACTACATTTGTCTTCTAAACTAGAAGATGTGTAGGCTAATTCTTTTTAGGGAAGTTGGTATACAACTATAAGTTTGTTCTATTCCTTTCATGTTTTTGCAGAGCTTAGTTCACTACCTTTACACTCTTAATCATTTTAATTGCCCTTGTTTGGACCAACTTTTGTTTCATTGGTTGTTTTTCCTTCTGAAGGTTTTGCATGGGGGAAAGCTGTAACATTTTCTACTCTCTTTATCCATAATGTCCTGCATAGTAATGATTAGTATTTTGTTAGTAACTTTTGACTGCAGCAGCACACCAATGGGGTTCTTTACAATACAATTTATGACTTCTAGAGTATTTTCCAAGGACATAAATGATAGCTTATAAACTCTTATTCCAATAAATGGATTGTATAAGTGTATGGGGTATTCAGGAAGGGATAGTACCTCTGATCTGAGGTCTTATGAAGCCCTTTTCTGGGCTGCTTATCCACCTTTGATATCTACCTGTGACCCATCTCTCACCTGTGGTTCCAAAAAGGCATAGCATATGTAGTGGTCACACCCAGGTAAAACCGTATTGGGAGAAGGACTAAGCCAGGATGAAGGAAACCTACAGGCCTCAAAATCTGTTGGTGAGTTAGGGGATGTCTACCTCAAGCATGTGATGAAGACTTCTGCCTGGAGGAATAGGTAGATGAGAACAATTTGTTTCGAAGGCCATGAAGGTAATTAAACAAGGATCTGTGGACTGCTTAGAGCTTCATCAGATATTGAAGATGCCAGGGACATCCACTTCATTCTAGGCCATTGCCAGTCATCTTGACTTTTGTCTTACTACTGGACTTTGGTAACTCTGGGAGAAAGTGAGGCTGATCACAATTTTGCCTCGTAAATCTAATTCATGCACAAGTCAAGACATTACCCAATGACATCATTGGACCTCCCTTGAAAACAAAGGAGTATAAACATTCCAGTAAGTACACTCGGGGTTCGTTTTGCCTATGAGCATTAATATACACCTGTCTGTATTAGAGTATTCTTCCTTTTTTGCAGAGCCTTATAGTGTTTCCTCTTCATTCTCACTATTTGAAACTTTACTTAGTAGAAGAGCTTAATGTCCTTGATAAACATGGTAGTTTCACTGCAAACTCACCCTTGTGGTCAGTCTCACATTGGGAGATATCTCCCTCACTGTCCATTTTAATTCTTTATCCTTTTTATCTCTACCATGTATTTTCTGTTTCTAAGTTATTTCTAAAATATTTGATTTTTTTTCCTCCTGGATTCTTATAGTAAAGTAGTACTTTTATAACATTATTAGTGGTCCTCTTAATTCTCTAGTTGATTTTCTACTTTGGATATATTTTTGAAAATTACTTATTATGACAATTATTATTATCCAACAGAAAATCTTATACAAAATGTTCTTCAAATTCTTCTTTGACTTGTCTAAATTATAGTGTATACCAAACCTTCTATACTTTGAGGCATCTTCTTTTCTTCTTGTTTAGACATATTTCCTCTTCATAAAAAGTCTTTTTCTTCACTATGGCAGCCTACTTAACTTTGATAGTCATCTGCACAGGGGTTCCCTGTGTTTTGTTTGTTTTAAGCCCCAGGTACTTTTGATTCACAGCACAAATTTTCCTTAGAGTTCTGATAAGTTGTTCTTCAATAGTCTTAAGTTTTCCTGTAGATTGTTTACTGTTACAATTTTTTAAAGAAAGTTTTCTTAACTATAGTCATCCCTCCCACATCCTTGAGGCAATAAGAGTTCCATGTTCTGGAAAAATCCATGTAAAACCTTTTGACCCTCCCTTTGTGCCAGAAAAGAAGTCAGAATTTTCCCTTTTGGGGCGGAGCCAAGATGGCGGCGTAGAAGCAGCAAAGCACCGCAGCTCCCACACAAGCATGCTAAAAAACTCATAAAATGGGACGCTAAACAGATTTTCAAGCTCCAAAACTCTCCACAAGACAGAAAGCACTACAGGC
>JAQQSW010003676.1:0-14635 GCA_028646575.1 Pseudocheirus occidentalis | reverse complement strand
TCTCTCTCTCTCTCTCTCTCTCTCTCTCTTCCTCTCTCCCTCTCCCTCCCTTCCTCTCTCTCTCCTCTCCTCTCTTTCTATCTTGTCTCTCCTCTCTGTCTCTCTCTCGGTCTCTCTCCCCATCCCCCCTCCCCTTCCTTCAGTGAGATGTATTCTCACCTGATAAAGGCACCAAGGATAGATGGCGTGGCATAATCAATTTGCTCAACTGACCCTCACTTTTTTTCCTTTAAAGTCTTTGTTATCAGGGGGTCCTTCTTAGATGCTAGGCAGTCAGGTGGTACAGTAGAAAGAATACTTGGCCTAAATTCAGGGAGACCTGAATTCAAGTACAGTTTCTGACACTAGCTGTGTGATCACGGTAAGTTGCCTCTGTTTGCCTGAATTTCCTCAACTGTAAAATGCCAGATAATGACAGCAATTATCTGCCATGGTGGTTATGAGGATTGAGGTTTGTAAAGTGCCTGGAACATTGTGGGCCACATGCTATATAAATGCTAGCAATCATTACTATCATTATTATTATTAAGCATGGGGGTTGTGGATGGGGAAGATATATTCAGAAACAAATGTGATATGACAGTTAAAGGAATCAGTAAATTAAAATCTTAAATGTAACCAGTTATTCTTAAAAGAGCTCCTATTTGTAAACTCTACCATAATAACCTGTTTTGAGCCTAAGGGCAATATAGTGGCCCATAAAATCCACTTAGTTCCCTCTTTGATCTAGGGAGTTAGGCTCTTTGCCTAACCTTAAATTTGGTCTCTGTTAACCTCTAGTTAACCTCTGTCCTCCCTGTGGTTGAAATAAAATTCTGTTTCCTGGGAACATGTAAGTTAACTGTGACATATGGAAAGATACGGGAAATAGTAGATTGTGTTATAGTGTCTGTGAACGGATATGAATTGGGAGGGGAAGTGAGGGAGAGGAGGAGACCTTTTCTTGGGATTTTCCACGACCTGATCCCTCTTCTCTGAGATGCCTGTTGAGCCAATGACTCTGTCACAGCTCAGTCTTTCTTTTGCCCCATACTTGCTCCAGTCCCTTAAATCAAGACTCAGAATCTCTTCCCAGATTCTGAGATAGCCTCTCGATCTTACACAAACTGCTTAAGACCAACCCATTCTCTCCCAGTATGGCTTTGATTCAAGGAAGGCCCCTTTCACACTTGCTCCTGATTTTTTATTTAATCAAAAGTATTTTCACTGTTCACAACACCAAAACCTAGTGGGTGGCTTAGACCCCATCTTTCAAAAACAAAAACACCCAACTCTCCAAAGAAGCAGATTAGACTCTTTTTCAGTAGTTTTTAATCTAACAAAGTTGCCCGGAGAACTTGGTAGGTTGTTAGTTCAATTAAATAAACAATGGCTTATGGTGTGGCAGAACCACACACTAACCAAAGAAGTATAAGTACAAAGAATGAGATGGTTCCTGTTTATAAAGAGCTTACATTTGAAGGTTGGAAACATAAATACATAAATATATACAGAATAAATGTAAAGTGAATAAAGAAAAACATGTAGAAAGTAGTTAACTACAAGGTAGTTTGGGAAGAACTAAGCAGTTGCAGGATGAGAAAAGGGTTCCTGTGGACAGAAGTTGGTGCCTTAGGAGCCTGTAAAAGTAAGAGAAGGAATAGGTAAGAGGGGAGTGCATTTCAGGAGGGGAGGACTACCCATCCAAAGCAGAGTGTTCTCTGGAAGAAAGCAAGAGAGGCTAGTTTGGCTGGATTGAAGAGTACAGGAAGAAGACTAATGTCCAATGAAATTGGTACCATAGGTTGGAGCCAGGTCAAGTTGGACTTTAAAAGCTAAACAAAGGAAATTATAGGCAATAAGTAATCACTAGGACTGGTTGAGCAGGGGAATCACATGGTCAGATATGTACTTAAGGAAAATCGCTTTGGAAGAAGACAGTCAAAAAACATTTATTAAACACCTACATAACAAGCAAAGAAAGGCTAAAGAGAGCTCCTGCCCTTGAGGTGTTCAAAATGTAATGGAAGAGACAATATTCTAACAAATAAGTACGAACAACATGTGTAGGATTGATTGGAGTGGTAAGAAACTTGAAGCAGTCTTTACAACCAGACGACCAATGTCCAGTGTGAAAGTATTTGCAGATCCTCTACCTGATTGCATGCTACCATGGTGGGGAGGGAGAAAATTTGAAACTCAAGGGACTGGGGAACTGAATCTTGTAAACTAAAAGTAAACAAATCAATTTAATATAAAATTAAAAAAAAGAAACTTGAAGCTAGAAGGTCAATTAGGAGAATGTATCTAGGTGAGAGTTAAAGATCTTGAGGTTCTGAGTTATAGAATTCCATAAGGCTTTGCAAAGAGGTTGGCCCTAGGAAGGCATTCTGATAACTGCACATGACAAATGAAGTGAATTATTGACTTAGTTATTGATGCTAGTTGGCTTTTTTTCCTAATCTAAATATTTCCTATTGTTTGGCTTTTATACAGAAGAAAAACTTAGCCAAAAGGGGAAAAGAAATCTAAAACTCCTTTTGTGGGAAGGAAAAAAATACCTCAAACTTTTAATATTGCCCATTTTGACAATTTTCAGTCAAGTTTATTTCTTTTTTCTGTAGTAAAAATCTTCTGAAAGCTACAGTTGCAGACAAATAGGAAAAAAAATCTTACTCATACTTCTAATAATACCCAAGGGAACTTGTTTTCTAAGTAATATGTTTTTTCCCACATATTAAAAGAATTTGCCTTTAAACTGTTTTTAGATGACACTTGTAGATGGTAAAGGATTTTGTGCTTTACTGATAATAGGTCACATTTTTTATTTGGTTGTTATTCCCTTCTCTCAAAATATGAGAAAGGGAGGAAAAGCAGGGGTTGTCATGTAGAAGTCTTTAAGGAAATACAAATTCTGTCTTATTAAAGGATATATTTTAAAATATATTTTTATATTTCATGTATATAATCTATCCATTCATATTTTATTATACATAATTTTAAAATATATTTTTAAAAGATTCTTAGAAGTAAACCAAAATAAATCCCACTGTCCGTTGGAAGCAACAATTTACCTGATAAATACCGCAAACAAGGAATGAGATTTCTGACTTCTGATTATAAAAAAAAAAAAGGAGGAAGTGTTTTTCTTCCACACCCTCTACCCTCCTTATTGTTGGTATAAGTCATGGAGTTCCAGACTCAGAGCTGGCTGTATTTCTCTTCTGATCCCTTTGAGGATCTTACTTGGACACACAGACTCCAGTGCTCCTAAACTTCACAAACCCTTCAGGGCCCTGGTTAGATATTCTAACTGGTAAGATAAAATTAATTCAGAGAAAATTTTTTTTTTTTTTTTTGGTCAGGAGTAAACAATCAGCAAGTTTTAAAATACAATAGAATCAGGGAAGGATATTGAGGTACCCAGGTATAAGACTAGTGCGCTTAAAAACCTTTTGTACCCCATCCAGTCATCCTCCATGAAAGGGGAGCTTTCTGGCAAGAGAGATGTCTCACTGTTCTGCTTCCATGCTTTCTTTTCTGTGCTGAAGCAGGGAGAAGCCTAGCTAGGGATGCACAGAGCTCGAGAGAGCATCTGAGGTACAAGCAAGCGCAGAGGCAAGGGTCACACTCGGGGATAAGAAAGTAGTTCAGCAGGAAGTGGGCACCCAAGGCCTGCTAAGGATCATGTGGTCAGAGTGTCCAATCCCACCTCAGATGTTTATACAGCAAATGTCACTTGATGGTAAAAGGCTCTCTAGGGAAAGTAATCAAGAACAGTAGCTTGCTGTGCCGGAAGGCTGACCTGATTGCACCCTTTAGTGCTCTCTATCCTTCTTTGTGCTCCGGTAATTTTAACTACTCATCACCTAGCTGTGACTTTTTCATTCAAAGACATACTTTATTATCAGTGTCTGTCATCTTGAATTACCAGAGAGGAGGGAGAGGGAGAGAGGAGGAGGGGAGGAGGATGGCACCTTTACCATCTCCTTTCTCCTGCTCCTTCCCCTCTATTTGCAGGGACAATGCTTCTGCCCAGCTAGAAGAAGTGTGCTTTCTCCCTAAACAAAGGCTAAACTTTTTCCTTCAGTTCCCCCTAGCAATTTATAAGAAAGTGCTATAAATCTCGGATGCTCATAGACCACCTGGATCAACCCCTTCAGTTTACAGATGAGGAAACTGAGACTTACAGGCTATGATAGTATATGGCAATGCTTGTGTTTGAATCCAGGTCCTTTGACCCCAAACCCAGCCTTCTTCCTTTCCATACTCCTGATATACAGTGAATTTAATGTCTACCATTTACCAGTTAAACTCTATTCTTTTGTACTTTGAGTTGATACTTCAGGAGAATGTGGTTTTCTGTGTAGGGAATTTCTTTTCCCTTCACTTCCTGGAGATGCTCTATGGTTTAGGAGATATAGTAAGTTGTAGGAACATAGAAGTTAAGAGACTCATGTCAAAGGCAGGATTTGAATAGAGATCTTCCTAACTCTAAGCCCTGATTTCCAGAGAAGGACCTATCTTAACTTTCAAAGCACTCTGCAAATATTGAATGATCACCATTCTTCAGCCTTATCTCACCTGTTGGAATTAGACCAACCTTAATGCTCCCATTTTACAGCTGGAGCAAGAGATACAAAATGGGTGAACTGTATTTACAAAGATAATCATTGCCTAGATAGTCATTTATTATTTACTATGTGCCTAGCAAGAAGCTGCATGCCATGTTGGATGGGAGAAAGTCCTATCCCTAAATATACTCTGTGAAGGGTAAGTCACTAACCCCTTAGTGTCCTCGGGATATTTCTAAGGGTTATAAAGTACCAATGAGGTGTTGAACTTGGAGAGGAAATGGATTTTCTATGCTAATACCGTGACCAACCACAGTTCTAAAGGACTCAAGATAAAAGGTGCTATTCCCCTCCAGATAGAGAGCTGATGAATTCAAACTGCAGCTTGTAGCATTTTTCCTCTTCTTTTTTATACATGGTTAAACTGGAAATTTGTTTTGCTTGACTACATATATTTGTAGTAAATTTTGTTTTTTCTTGTGTTCTTAGTGGGTGGTGGAGGGAGAGAAAAGGAGAAAAAATATTAAAAATAAAAAAGAGTGATATACAAATATCAGACATTATTATTACTATTTGTGAAATGACTCATTCTTAAGGTGGGGACTGAGGCAGATAAGGGGTAATGAATGAGGTCACCCTAGAGTGGTGACCAGATGCAAAAGTTAGGAGTATCTTGGGACACCCTGAGCTTTCCTCACAAATGGAGCTTTCCCAGAGGCACCTTATTTTGGCCCTGGTAGACTGTCCTCTACACCAGGGATCTGTGGGACTATCACTTTCATTTCAGATTGAGTGAAGGTGTACATGTGAGTCAACGTGTTGATGTATCTGTGCAAGTGCCTGGGATAGTTACAAGCTGTGTGAATGAGTCTTTGTTGAAGTTATGTTCTCTTGAACTCTCTGGAACAATGGTACAATAATTATGGTGACATGTACACAGTGCATGTTAAAGATTGTGAAACACTTAAGACACATGATCTCATCTGATTCTCGTCATGACCTGAGAGGTAGGTAATCTTGGCAATAATATTACCCTCAATTCACAGAGGAGGAGATAGCTTTTGCTTAAGAACAGAGATTCTTAACTTGGGGTCCTGAACTTAAAAAAAAAAATATATATATATATATATATATAATTGTGCTTCAATATAACTCATTTCCTCTGTAATCCTATACATTTCATTTTATGTGTTTAAAAAGATTATTCTGAGAATGGGTCCTGAAGTTTCACCAGGTTGCCAAAGGAGCAAATGACACACTCAGGAAAGGTTAGGAATTTCTGATTTAAGAGGTTAAGTGATTGATCCCACAGCTAGTCAAATGTCAGAGCAGGACTGAAATTCATGATACTTTCTGTGGCTTCCTACACTCCTCCGAGGGCAAGTTACTGAATTGTCAGTCAGTCCCTAAATACATTTTCATTTTGGGTTGTTTTTGTGCTTTTTTCTCTTTTCTTACTTGGAACTTTATCCCTCCACGGAAAATCTATCCCACCCTCTGCATTGTACAGTTTCTAATTAAAGTGTAAGTGTGCTGGTATCCTTTCTGTGAAGTCCTAATCGATCTTATCTACCGTATCAGCCCTTTGACCCTCCTTGGATCTCAAAGCCCAGGAAGAAATTTCAGTTGGTGGTGCTTTTTATGACTCCTGGAAAAGATTAGTACCTCTATCTCCCAGATAAAACTAGACAGCCAGAGTGCCAGGACTTTCCTTCCCTTTGCTAATCAAATGAAGTTAAATATTAATGTTGTTCTCCATTTCCGTAGTTTAAAGGGTAAACTTCAGCATGGGCTGAATGATCATGTGGCCAGCCCTGATCTAAAGGTGCTATCTGGGACAACTTCCGAAAGTCATACTTTGGTATGCCTGGTTCACCGTTTCTTTCTCTAACTCATTTTACAGATGAGGAAACAGAGGGTGAAGTGACTTGCCCAGGGTTGCACAGGTGGTAAGTGTCTGAGGCTGGATTTGAACTCTGAGTCTTTTGACTTGGTGCTCCATCTACTTGACCATCTAGGTTCCTTACTGGAGTAAGTATGGGGACTTCCCAGTTGGAACTGCAGGCAGTCAGCTGATGAAAGGAGAAGACCCAGCTAGTGTTTAACACACACATGCGCACACACATACACGCATGCACGCATGCACTCATGCATGCTCACACAACACACACCATAGCAAAAGCACTGCATTTCCTTGGGAGACCTGAGTTCTCATCAGTGCTCTTTGAATTAGACTGAATGGAATAGTCTTAGCTCTGCCACTTACTATGAGATACTGGGCAAGCAGCCCATAGGAGACAGTGAGCAGTCTGCAGTCTGGCAGGAACTCTGCGTGGGTGAAGAAAGGAAAAGAAAGACATAACTTGCAGATTGTAATTCCAACAAACAATGTCATGTTTCACAATAATATCATTGATACATCTCAATAATATCCCTCCTCCCCTAGACTAAGCACCCCCTCCGCTCCCCCTCCTGCTCCCCCACTCCCCAGCTTCATCTGATCACCTGAGGCTAGATTGGTCCTCCCGGCCTCCTGGCTTTGTCACTACAGGGAGGGTGCTGCACCCCTTCCCCTCCGCCCCCCCACAGGAGCAGTCCCAGTGTTCCAGACAATTCAGCCTTGTCTAGCTTTGACTACCTACCTTCACTCTCCTTCCCTCCTGGGCACCACCATCTTGGCCTTGGCTCACTTCTTTAGCCCCTGTTCTCTCCCCTCCCTGCCATGAGCTTTAGGTGAAACAAAGTCAGAAGGGAATAAAGTCATCTTTTCCATTTTATGGAGCCAATTAACTAGTGTTAGAGGAGGTAGGTCCATAATTAAAGCTATAAAAGTAAGTTGGAGCCAGATGGAGGGCCTTGAATGTTAGACTAAAGCATTTAGACTTTATTTTTAACAAGCACTTTAGTCAAGTAAAGGATATTGGGACCTCGCCCTGGGCTTTACGATTTATGACTCTCTGATCTTTACTTATATCACTGTCTTCCTTATCAGCCCCCCACCCCCACCCCCAGTCTGGACTGACTAATCCAAGGTCATAGATAGGATTTTAGAGGTGAAAGGGATTTTGTTGTTGTTGTTCAATGGTTTTTCAGTTGTCTGACTCTTTGTGAGCCCGTTTAGGATTTCCTTGGCAAAGATACTGAAGTGGTTTGCCATTTCCTTTTCCAGCTCATTTTTTAAAGATGAGGAAACTGAGATTAAGTGACTTGCCCAGGGTCACACAAGTGTCTTGAAACCAGATTTGAGCTTCCTGACTCCAGGCCTGACACTCTTACCATTGTGGCACCTAGATGAGCCTAAAGCTTACCTATTCTATTTCCTATATTTATATACCCTTAAGGAGATCAGAGAAAGGAGGAAAAGGATCCATATGCACAAAAATATTTATAGCAACTCTTTTTGTGTTGGCAAAGAATTGGAAACTGAGGGGAATTCAATTGGGGAGTAACTGAACAAGTTATGGTATATGAATATGATGGAATACTATTGTGCTATAAGAAATAATGAAGGGAACGGTTTCATAAAAACCTGGGAAGACTTGTATGAACAGATACAGAATGAAGCGAGCAGAACCAGGAGAACAATGTACACAGTAACAGCAATGATGTAAAAAATAATCAACTATGAAAGACTTTGATTAATTCAATGACCTACCACAACTTCAAAGGACTTATAGTGAAAAATGTTATATGCCTCCAGATAGAGAATTGATTGACTCATTATAGATTGAAGCATATTTTTCCTTTTTGTTGTTGTTGTTGCTTTTTCCCCTAGAACAGCAGTTCTTAACCTGTGGGTTGTGACCCCTTTGGGGGTTGAACGTGGTCACCTAAGATCATGGGAAAACGCATATTTCTGATGGTCTTAGGAACCGTGACATTGATCTCCTCTGTCTGTCTCCAGGCTGGTCTGCCCACATACAGATATGCCCACATACAAGTATTAAAGGGTTGAGAACCACTGCCCTAGAACATAACTAATGTAAAAATGTTTTTTCATGATTCCATATGTATAATGGGTATCATATTTCTTGCCTTCAAAGTTCATTCTCCACCAATCAGGAAGCCTTCTGATGGGTTTATGGGACTCTAGGTGATGCAGTGGATAGAATACCCAGCCCAGAGTCAGGAAAACCTGAGTTTAAATCCAGCCTCAGACACTTGCCAGTTGTGTGACCCTGAGCAAGTCACTTAACCCTGCTTGCCTCTGTTTCCTTATCTGTAAAATGAACTGGAGAAGGAAATGGCCAACCGCTCCAGTATCTTTGTTGAGAAAATCCCAGTCATGAAGACATGACTGAAATGACTGAACAACAGAGAAGTTTATACATTTTGACCACATAATGAGAAGACAGGACTCAATGGAAAAGACTCATTTGCTGGGTAAGATTGAAGGCAAAAGAAAAAGGGGACAGCAGAGAATGAGATGGACAAATAGTGTCATGGAAGCAATGAACAGGAGCGTGTACAGACATGGAGAGACAGTGGAGGATAGAAGGGGCTGGTGTGCTGTGGTCCCTGGGGTCACCAAGAGTGGGACCCAACTGAACAACAGCTACAGGGAATTCTTAGACAAGCAAACTTGCTCTACCACTTCAGCCTCAATCTTCTTTGTACTTTAGAGACTGAGAATTGCCTAGTGCAATGGTGTCAAATGCAAATAGAAACTAGTCCCTGCAGGGGCATGTTAACTTTAAAAACACACACAGATTAGCATTATCTCTATTTTTGTATGTTTTTATTGATTTTTGTTAAACATTTCCCAATTACATTTTAATCTGTTTGGGCTGACAGTTTTGTGGACTCAGGTAGGCACAGATTTGACACTTTGGGCCTAGAACATTGAAAAATGACTTGTCAGGCGGCTAGGTGGTGCAGTCAATAGAGCAGCGGCCCTGGCGTCAGGCGGACCTGAGTTCAAATACAGCCTCAGACAAAAACACAAAAACCACCGTGGGACCTTGGGCAAGTCACTTAACCCCAACTGCCCCTACCTTCCCCCCTCCAAAAAGCAAAAAAAGAAAGAAAAGTGACTTGTAGGGGTAGCTAGGTAGAGCAGTGGAGAGAGCACCTGCCCTGGAATCAGGAGGAACTGAGTTCAAACACAGCTTCCTCGGACACTAGCTGTGTGACCCTGGGCAAGTCACTTAATCCTGATTGCCTCAAAAAGAAAAAAGAAAAGTGAACTGCCCACCCACCAAACTGTGCTGCTTCTGTAATTCCTTAGTTAGCAAGGACTCCAACTTTGTCTCCTACTAAGAACCAAACAAAAAGGAAAGCAACATGATGTGGCGTACAATAAAAAGTTTCCTGCCTATCATTCCATAGGACCTGTGTTCAGCTCTGTTACTTATCACCTGCGTGGCTTTAGGTAGGTCACTTCACATAGGTTTCCATTTCTTCACATGTACAATGAGGGTGTTATGCTCAACAAGACCTCTAAGGGCCCTTATAGTTCTAAATCATAGCCCCTTACCAGGAAGTTAAGAAGTAAATATTAAGTGCTTGCTGTATGCAAAGCACCATTTTAAGTACTGGGGATACAAAAAAGGGAAAATCTCTTTTATTAGCAAAAGGGTGATGGGAAGTGAAGTTATTCCTGGAAGGAAGAAAGGGCTGAATAATGGTGGGAAATGGAAGCCATGAAAAACACAGGAAGTCCAGGGATATTTGCTCCTTGGGGAGAAGACGGGGAGCAGGTTACACAGTAAACAACAGGGATCTGATGGCAAGGAAGGGCGCTGCTCCACCCAACTAAATATAATCATGAAGGGTGGAAGTCGCCTGGCTCACTGACCCACTTAAAGACCCATCTACCTGCACAAAATTTATTTTTGCTAAGATGTTTCATCTCTACTGTTTCTCATCATTGCCAGCCAACTGGCATCTACCCCTGGGAGTTTCTTGCTCTATTTAAACCTTGTTCATTTGTTATTTATATGCCATTCTTATACCATTAAAATACCATAGTGTCAGAAATGCTGTTAGAAAAGTAACTTTTATTTTCATCTCTATGCTATTAGATTATGAATTGAGCTGTTAAAAATGTGATCAAAATGTTAAATATTTAATGGGGTGTATTTTGTTTTAAATGTTAAATATTTAATGGGGCATATTTTGTTCTAAAATTGATAATAATAATAACTTAAAGACAATAACTTAGAGAAAAAAGGTATCAAAGACTCCTTTGAGTCATTCTTATCTTGGGGCTTTTTACTTGGACAAGGTCCTAAGATCTAATCAGCTCTGCTGACAGCTTGTTTTAAAATTCTAAAGTGCAGAAGTTTGAGAAACTAGGACCACTCCCAGTCAAAGTAGGGAAACTTACAAGTTTGCTTATAGTAAAGAATGAATTTCATCTGAGATTATTTGACTAGCACTTATGAAAATTATGAAATTATATCTATTAATAAATAGCATGTATTGAAGTTACATGGCTGGCCCAACTTTGTAACAACAGACCTTTGATGCAAAGATTTCATTTGGCATTAGGGGTTAATATGCAATATGGATATGTTAATCTGGAGACTTACTGTAGTTTGCATTTCCTGGGGTCTTGAGTCAAGTGTCATGTTTCACATTCACTGTATGTGTGAAATTCCAGAATGTGGTTACATTTAATTTATAAATGAAGGATAAATAAAATGTCCTGATGTTCTCATTGTTGTTAATAAAACATGAGAAAAATAATAGCCTAACCCTAAATTGTGATCAGTGAAATTTTGCTATTTGAGGTAAAAATCTCTTGGAAGTATAACTCGACATTGTCCAAAATTTTGTTCCCAAATAAAGAAAAGTTAATTTGCTTGAGATAAAGGAATAGACAGTGCAAAGGAAGAAGGTTGAAAGGTAAACTGGGACCAATTGCCCAAGACTTGACATAGAGCCTATATTAATCAACCAATAAACATTAAGTGCCTATTAAATGTCAGGCATTGTTCTAAGTTCTGGGGATACAAAAAGAGACAAGGGGAATGCAAACAGCATTCGTCAGCTCAAAATTAGACTTAAACTCCCCACAGATCACCTTAAAAATTCACAATAGTCAATAAACATTTATTTATTAACTACCTACTATGAGCCAGGTAGTGTGCTTTGCTGGGGGGGGATACAAAAAGAAGCAAAAGGCAGTGCCTGCTCTCAAAGAGAACACAACCTAAAGAGGGAGACAGAAAGCAAACACAATGTACAAGCAAGCCAGATGCAAGATAAATAGGAAGTAACTAAAAGACAGAAAATCCAAAAGACACTCCTTTCTTTACAGAAGCATTGAAGATGTTTTGGTCAGGACTAAGACCTCAAAAGAATAGCTTTAGACCAAAACAATAGGATCTGACAATCTGTAAACTTCCTTCTAGCACAAAAATTCCCAAATCCCTTGGCTTTCTAATCTTAGTCCTTAGACCCCAGATACCTAGTAGCTGAATTCCATTTTAAAAACTCACAAGTGAATTCTCTTCAAAGACAGAAAAAAAAATGGGACTATGGAAAATTTTCCTAGTTGATCTTTGTCCCTGCCCCACCTACCTGCTTGTGCCTCCTTTATCCATGCTGGATAAACATAGCAGCTGGTGAGCAGGACTACAGGTGTGATCTAGCTCTCAATAACGTGATAGGGTTTTAAAGGTGAGGTGGGAGAGAAGGGGTTAATTTAGTAGGAGGGGTGGGAGTGGGGGGATGTCCAGGAAGAAAGGACCTGGGAGGGGTGGGCTGTGGCAGCTTAACTCTGGCTTCAGACATCATTTAGATAACCAGGGGCTTATGTTAGGAAGGAATTTCTGTCCCTTCCAGGACACAGTTCTCCAGATCTCTTTTATCTGTTTTCTTGCCACTAACTTGGTTTTTCATGGATCATTCATAGTAGTCAGGGATCCGGCAAAGAATTTGGATGACCTCACTAATGACTTTGCAGATCAATTTTCTTGGCAGAACTCTTGCCCAGCATCTGTGTGGGATGGGATCAGTCATCTGCTCATGTAAGAATGATATCATGGACACAAATCACCTGATAAAATAAGCTGCCCCAG
Source organism: Pseudocheirus occidentalis (assembly GCA_028646575.1). Lineage (NCBI taxonomy): Eukaryota > Metazoa > Chordata > Mammalia > Diprotodontia > Pseudocheiridae > Pseudocheirus > Pseudocheirus occidentalis. The sequence continues at coordinate 2,055 of JAQQSW010003676.1, read as the reverse complement.
TTAAATGAAAATTTAAAAACCAGTTCAACATTTCTTTTAAAACATTAAAAAGAAGTTATTTTTCCTTGAATGGCTTTTTTCCCTTTATTTATGTTTAGTTTTCAACATTCACTTCCATAAGTTTTAAATTTTCTCCCCATCCTTCCCCTCCTCCCTCCCGAAGAAGGCATGCAATCTGATACAGTCTCTGCATACACATTCCTATTAAACATATTTTCATATTAATCATGTTCTATAGAAGAATTATAACGAATGGAAGAGACCATGAGAAAGAAAAAATAACAAAAAGAACACAGTCTGCTTTGCTCTCCGTTCAGACTCCATAGCTCTTTCTCTGGATATGGATGATATTTTCTATCATGAGTCCTTTGGAATTGTTTTAGCTCCTTGCATTGCTGAGAAGACCTATCTGACAAGCTTTTTAAAAAGTTTTTTTTCACACTCGGTGTTCCAAACACCTTAAAGTTTTAGTCAAACACGGTATTAAAATCACTCAATCAACAAGCATTTTACTATGTGACACTGAGATGGGTTCTGAGGGTACAAAGACAAAGAATGAAAGAATCCCTACTCTTGAGAAATTTATATTCTAATGTGAGGGATAACACTGAGAGTGTGCCATCCCTATTGCAAATGTTTAGAAAGAATTAATAATAAGATAGTTAGGGTGGTGCTTGAGCTGTTTCCTGAAGGAAGGAAGTGACACTAGGAGGTAGTGGTAAGGGAGGGGAATAGTCTACACAAAGGCTAGGAGAAAGGAGATAGTGTAAGCAGATAGAGAGAAAGCCAGTTTGGCTGGATTTTAGAGTATGAGGAGATTAATATATAATGAGGATAGAGTGATAGTTTGGGGCTAGGTAGTGAAGGGCCTTCAAAGTTGAACAAGGGAGTTTCTTTTTTATCCTAGAGAAATAAGGAGCCACTTGGGTTTTTTGAGCAGAAGAATGATATGGTTAAATTGCTTTGACAGCTGTGTGTCAAGAATGGTCTAAGACTACCTGAGGCAAGGAGACAAATTTGGAGGGTCTGAACTAAGGTGGTAGCTCAATGAGTAAAGACAAAGGGAGGAATGCAAGAGATCTTGTTGAGATGCAAATGACAAGCTTTGGCAGCTGAAAGAATAATTCATCAATGTAAACAGGGAACCTTGAAAGCGGGAAGAGTTTTGGGGAAAAGATATTACTTTCTTTCCTCATCTCTGCATCCTGGCTTTCCTAGCTTCAAGTCCTATAGAAAATCTTACCTACAAGAAGTCTTTCCTGATCCCCCTCAATGCTAGTGCCCTCCCTCTATTGATTATCTCCAATTTGTCCTATATATATCTTGTTGGTACATAGTTGCTTTCATGTTATCTTCCCCATTAGATTATGAGCTCCTGGAGATCAGGGACTGTCTTTTGCCCTTTTTTATTGTAGCCCCACGGCTTAACACATTACTTGGTGCTTGGTAGGCACCAGGTAAATGCTTGTTGAATGACTGAGTGTTTTATACATGTTCAGTCTGAGATATCTCAGGGACATCCAATTTGAAATTAAAATAGGCAGTTGGTGATGAAGAAGTGGGACTGGGACAGATATAGATCTAAATAGTGGTGTGCTGCAGCTAGCAAGGCTGGGCCTAGCTACCAGCTGAGTGAAATAAAGGGAAAGAGAGAGAGAGAGAGAGAGAGAGAGAGAGAGAGAGAGAGAGCTGAATAAGAAAGAGGAAGAGAGACGGGGATGTATTCCATAGTCTGTTTATTGCAGACCTATTTCATACAGAGCCAAAGATACATGGAAGATGCAAGGTTTATATATCTTTAGCAGAATACAAGGAACCACCTTTGGTCTCAATCTTTCTCTACCCCAACCCAAAGCCAATCACTCCTTAAGCTCTTTATCCTAGGACCATGTCCAGAGGCACAAACAGGATGTTACAATCAAGACTTGCAAATTAACTCAGTACTTTCTTTAGATTGAGAGCGTCCACCCAACAAAATTATACTTTCCTTGCATATCTGCCTAATGACCTTTGTAGAACTGGGGAGCTAATGTGGCCAAGGACCCTGAAAGTCTT
>JAQQSW010003675.1:0-14635 GCA_028646575.1 Pseudocheirus occidentalis | reverse complement strand
TGTCCTCTCTATGACCTCCAATCCTTCCAACCCTACTTTTTTCCAGACCATTACCCCTAAATTGGCTACACTCTCTCCCTTTCCTCATCTTAAGATCTTGTTGAACTAGTACAACCTCAAATTAGCCTCTTCTATCAAGTCCCTTCTTCCTTATCCTTTCTCCAAATTTACCCTGCCAAACCCCAGTTTAGGATTATTCCCACTGTTCACTGCCTTTGCTGCCATTCACCAAACCTTACTGCCTGGGGTCCACTACAAATTCCTGTTACATAGTCTCAACTGTGACCTCACTGCAGCAAGAATATTCTTTTTACCTCTCTAATAGATTCATTAGCCATTCACAATGGCTTTTCACAAACTATTTCATCTGTTTTTAAACTTCCCACAGTTCCCCCTCCCACCACCCTCTCAGCTAAGAACATTCACTCATATTTCACCAAAAAAAAAAAATTGAGGCCATTTGCTAAAAGTTCTCTCTTCTTCCCTCTCTACCCCCCCATCTCATATGACTCAGATGCCTTGTCCAACTATCTCCTTCACTCATCTTACATGAAAAGGTGGCCCTTCTCCAGACCAAGTAAAACCACTCTATATGCACAAGTAATTTCATTTCCATCCCAGAATGTTCTGTCTATCATTCCAACTCTTTCACTACCCTTTAATTGCTGTCCATGGGCTATTTCTCTGCTGCCTACAAACAAGCTCATCTCTCCTTCATCTTTAAAACCCTCTCACTTAAGACATCTATCTGCATTAAGTTATTGTCCTATTTCTCACTTCCCTTTTATGGCTAACCTCCTTGACAAGACCATCTACAATCAGTGCCTCCATTTCTTTTCCTCTGAATTTCTTTTAAACTCTTTGCAGTCTGGCTTTTAATCTCATCATTCATTTAAAATTGTTCAATCCTAAATTACCAATCATGTCTTAAGAGACAAATCTAATGGCTATTTCTCAATTCACATTCTTTTTTTTAAGCTTATCTTTTTTTAACATTTGAAATTATGCATTCCAAAAGTTTTCCCTCCCTCCAGCTCCTCCTCCACCCACTGAGAGGGCAAGCAATTTAATATCAATTTATACATATGAAATCATGCAAAACATATCTCTATATTAGCCATTTTGAAGAAAAAGAAAGCTTTAAAAATTATACTCTATTTGTACTCTAAGTTCATCAGTTCTCTCTCTGGAGACAGACAGCATTTTTCATCATGAATCCTTCAGAACTATCTTGGATCACTGTAAGGATCAGAATAGCTATGTCTTTCACAGTTGATCATCTTTACAACATTGCAGTTATTGTGTACAATGATCTCCAGGTTTTGCTCACTTCATTCTGCATCCATTCCTATAGGTTTTCCCAGGTTTTTCTGAAATCATCTCCCTCATCATTTCTAATAATACAACAGTATTCCATTACAATCATATGTCATAACATGTTGACATATGACATAACATGTCACCCCCAATTAATGGGTATTCCCTCAATTTCCAATCCTTTGCCACTACACAAAGAACTACTATAAATATTTCTGTACCAAGTAGATCCTTTTTCTTTTTCATTGATCTCTTTGAGATACAGACATAATAGTAGTATTGCTGAATCAAAGGGTATGCACAGTTTGATAGCCAAACTTTGGGCATAGTTCCAAAACATTCTCCAGAAAGGCTGGACTAGTTCACAACTCTACCATTAGTGCACCTATTTTTATTTACATCCTCTACAGCATTTGTCATTTTCCTTTTCTGTAATGTTAGCCAAGCTGACAGACATGAGGTAGTAACTGAGAGTTGTTTTAATTTTCATTTTTCTAGCCAACAGTGACTAAGGGCATTTTTTTCATATAATTATTGATAGTTTTGATTTCTTTTTCTGAAAACTGACTATTCATATCCCTTGATCATTTATCAATTGGGGAATGGCTTTTATGTTTAAAAATTTGACTCTTTTCTCTATATATTTGAAAAATGTCCCCTTTATCAGATAAACTTGCCATAAAAACTTTTGATATAACTTTACTGCAGGCTCCACAACCTGAGGCCCATCAGCCACTTGCATTATGCCAAAGAATTATAGGAGGCCCATAAGAAATGTAGAGGAAAATGTCTTTCACATTTTTTTGCAGGCTGCCCAAAATCCTTTGGCATGCCTGCAGGTCACTTATGGCCTATAGGCCATAGGTTGTACAGGACTGTTTTACTGCCTAGAAAAATGTAGCTTACCTGACTATTACTTTAAGTCTATTTTTGCTTTTGCTTCGTCTAAGATCATGATTACTACATCTGATTTTTCTTTTTTCACACCAGCTGAAAGATAACAAATCTGCTCCAGTCCCTCATTTTAACTAGTGTGTATACATGTGTATATGTGTGTATGTATGTGTGTATATGTGTATGTGTGTGTGTTTTTCAGTTTCAAGTTCATCTCTTGTGAACAGTATATTGTTAGATTATGATTTCTAATCCATTCTGCTATCTGCTTCCATTTTATGGGCAAATTCAACCAATTCACATTCACAGCTGAGTACTAATTGTGCATTTCCCTCTACTCCGTGTTCTTCTGTTTATCCTTCTCTTTCTCTTTTTCCTTTTCCCTCCTCAAAAGTCTGTTTTGCTTCTAAACCTGCCTCCCTTAATCTATCCTCTCTTTTATCACCCCCTCACTTTCTCTTATCCCTTTCCCTTCCTGCTTTCTTGTTAGGTAAGATGGTTTTCTACACCAAACTGAGTGTATACATATATTCTCTCTTTGAATCCATTCTAATAAGATTAAGGTTCGTACATTGCTGCCACCCATCCACCCCACTTCTCTTGAGTCCTGTTATTTGAATGTCAAATTTTCTATTCAGCTCTGGTCTTTTCATCAGTAATATTTGAAAGTCCTTTATTACATTAAATATCCATTTCTCCCACTCAAGAATTATACTCAGTTTTGCTGGACATGTTATTCTTGGCTGTAATCCTAGCTCCTTTGCCTTCTAGAAAATCATACTCCAATCCCTCTGCTTATTTAATGTGGAATCTGTTCAGTCTTGTGTGATCCTGACTGTGGTTCCATGAAATGTGAATTATTTCTTACTGGCTTCTCTACTAACTTCCAATCTTCCATTTCCAACTGCCTTTCCTAACACCTCATATTGTATGTTCAGAAGACAACTTAAAGTCAACATGTCCAAGACTGAACTCATCTTTCCCCAAAAACCTTCCCTTCTTCCATCACCATCCACTCACTAACCTGGGCTTGCAATCTAGATCTCATCCTGAACTCTAAGGATCCTGAGGATCCTTCCTCACCCCATCTGTTGCCAAGTGCTTTCATTTTACCTATATCATACATTTTATAAGTACTTCTGCTCCTTCTCTTTTTTCTAACAGTATACCACCTTGGTACAGGGTCTCATCACTTCACACCAGGACTATTACGACAGTCTACTAGATGATCTCCCTGGCTCAAATCTCTCACTCTAATTTGCCCCCTATTCAATTATCAAAGTGATCTTACTACACCATGTCATCTATCCAGTAAACTCTAACAGCTACTATTGTCCCCCAAATATAAACTCCCCTGTTTAGTTTTTAAATCCCTTTATAACCTGTTCCCTTTCTACCTTTACCAAACATCTTACATTTTACTCCCTGCTCCTCCATATGCATATTCTTCCGTCCAGTGACACAGGCCTCCTTGCTATTCCTCACAAAACACTCCTATCTTACAATTCAGTGCATTTTCACTTGCTTTGTTCTCTCCCTCATCCTCTCCACCCTTTGGCTTCTGCGGCTTCCTTCAAGTCTTAGTTAAAGTCTCACCTTCTGCAAAAAACATTTTCTAGTCCTCAGTTTAAATCCTTATAAGCCACTTTGGGTTAATAAAAAAAAAGCCAAATTAATCTAATTTGCTTTTTTTTGCACAGTGTTAAGAGAATGAATTATCAAGGAAACACTGAAGAGGTAGAAGTTATAGTGTATGTCACTTAGTTTAATATTCAATAGTAGCTCTTTCATCATTACAGATGCCTTGGTTTGGGATCCTCCAACTAGCCTGTTAAAGTACCTTAAGAGAAGAGACTGAGTTTAAGACAGGATGTTTTAGTAGACTGAGCAAAAGTTCAAATCCTTGCAAGGTACAAGCTTTATGACCATGGACAAGTCATCTTTCCACCATGGACAATCACAATGAGGTTATCTTTGACCAATCCAGACCCGGACACTATCTAAGACTCTCTTAAAGATGCTTAAGATGGCACCAGCTTTCTGAGATACCATTTTATACTATTGATTCATACAATAACAACAGTTACTATACAGTATTGAGGTTTTATTCCATCTTCACAACAATCCCGTGAGACAGTTGTTATTATTGTCTTCATTTTGCAGATGAAAAAAAAAAAAGAAAAGAAACTGTGGCTGAGAGAGACTTGCCCAAAGTCTGGCAGCTAGTAGACACCTGGGATGGTTCTGAGCCCAGCTCTCTATCCACTATGCCACCTGGCTTCCTACCGAGCATGCAGTACAACAAAACCTAGAGATCTTATTCAAAAAGGAAGGAAGGAAAGAGGGAGGGAAGAGGGAGGGAGAGGAGAGAAGGAAAGAAGGAGGGATGGAGGGGGGAGGAAGGAAGGAAAGAACAAAGGAAAGACGGAAGGAAGGAAGGAAGGAAATTCATATCTCTGAGTCTTATTTTCCTTCAGTAGGAAACAGAATGAAGCGAAAATATTTAGACTACCTACCTTACTTACCTGTTTTACTTAATAAAAGCTAGGTGGCTGACTGACTTTATAGGCTTCTGTTAAACAAAAAGCATTATAAATTGCAAACCACTTTATAAGTAGAATAATAATAAAATAAAAGCTAATATTTATATAGAACTTGCTATATGCCAGAAACTATGCTAAATGCTTTATAATTATTATCTTATTTGATCTTCACAACAACCCTGGCAGGCAGGTGCTATTATTATCCTCGTATTACAAATTAGGAAACTGAGACAAGCACAGGTTGAGTGACTTCCATAAGGTCACAAAGCTAGTACATGTCTGAGGTCAGATTTAACTCTAGGCCCAAAGCTCTATCCACTATACCACCTAGCTGCCCACATGATTTTCTGTATGATGTTTTCCGTTTTCTCCTAATATGCCTACATGATAGTAAGCACTACATTTGAATTCTATTGATTTGCATACATGCTGCATCTATCTAGTAGACTATAAGTGCCTTAAGACATGGACTATTTTCTTTTTGTCTTTGTATACCAACACGTTTCCTTTACACATAGTGCTCAATAAAGTGCTTAATAGATGTCTGTTAAATTGAATACATGGTGAATGTTTAATTTTTAAACCACAGAATTGATGGTTAGCAGTTGAAAATCTGCCCTTATACTGAAGAAACCTTAATTACTTTGTGTATGAAGAACAACTTAAACACATGACTGAAATGTGGAGGCTATGAAATTTGAAAGATATAATAACAAAGCAAGAGATTTATCTAGTTCTAGATCAGGGGTGGGGAGCCTGTGACCAAACTCTTTGGATTCAGTCCAACAGCTGCACTTGAGGACCTAGAGGGCCACATGTGGCCTTGAGGCCCCAGGTTCCCCACTCTTGATCTAGACAATCAATAAATCAAAAATTATTTATTAAGAGCCTACAGTATTCCAGGTACTATATGCAGACACAAAGAACAAAAAATGGAATAATTCTTAACATTCTGTTTCCTTTTCAAAAAAACTGACGAGCTTAAATCCAGTAATTACAATTAATATGACAAATACCATATCATAACTGGAGTCTCTTTGCTTTCTTTGATCTATCCAGCATAAACAGGGAAAATGGGAAGGTATTTGCAACAATACTATCAAAACAAAATCAACAAAAGACCCCAACCTCACTTTTCTCCTCTGACTAAATCCAGTAAGGAAAACCTTGGAGGACAGGAGATAGTCTTAAACTGTTGTAGCAAATACCCTTTGTTCAATTAAAGGCTGACTTTCTGGGGATAATGACAGTTGCTCCTCCAAAGAATGCATCTTTTGAGCAATATACAGTTGGGTCAAAAAACACCATCAGGAAGAAGTAACATCACTTTACTGATCAGCAAATTCAATTTTACTGAGCACAGTATTTTCCCCAAAGCTCAAAACACTTTATATGAGATTACCCTTTTTAACATAATCTCATTAGCTTTTCACTATCCCCATGATGTGGGCAGTGACAAGTATTATTAGACTTGGGTTTTTACTCTTTCAAGAGAATTCTTCATATAGTTCAGTATGAATTGTGGTTTGAGAAACTATATGCTAATACAATCAAAGAATGAACCTTCTGAGACTCAGAACCCAAGAATTATGAATTTTTAGTTGAACAACAAAAAGAAATGTTCATTTTTCTGTGGTGGGGTAATATACACATGTATATATGTATTACAAATATACACATAGACATTTGCATGTACATAAACATTAATACAAAGATATTGTAAATCTGAAATATAATCATTATGTAGTTAGCTAATACTTCTGATAAATATCTGGTTACATTTTTAGAGTCAAAGACTATGCAATCATCTTAACAACAAAAGGATAAAAAGGGAAAATGCATTTAGTGAAGAAAAATAATCATGGCTCCATGTTTCATCTTTTAATTATCATCTATTCTTTATCAATGTTGAACTGTAAGGGCCACTTTAAGCCTTGAACAACTAGAGGTCTGAACTCGGTCAGTGTGTCCTCGCAAACAGGAAGATTGGAGGTGGGTCTAAGAAGCATTTGTGCATTTGCTCCGCCCCCATGACCATACATCCTGTTTACCAAGCACTCGCTGTCCTGTGTCCCAGGGGTACAGGGGTCTTGGGGGACGAAAGGTCACAGGTGGCATACAGCATGCGTGAATATGTGGAGGAGCACTCCCCCCTATCAGGACACTATTACTGAGGCACCTGATGAGGAGAAGACAGTCAGTCTATATAAGGCAGAGGAGGGTGGGAGAGCGCAGGACACGCACACAAGGAGGCACGACACACATGGGGATAGGGCACACAATAGCATACAATAAAGAGACCTATACTACTCCACCAAGGCGTTTCTGACTAATCTGTCTAATCCAGGAATATCCCAAAGGGTCGTGGAGGCAACCAGCATCCTGAAGAGTCACAGAGGTGACTGAGACCGTCCACGTGGACTGAGGTAGGTGACTCAGGAAGTTAACAGTCCAGCAGGCCCGGACATTCAACTTATCACTTTAGTACTATTGACAAGCCAAAGACAGTACAGTGTAGCAAAAAGAGTGCTGCACTTTGAGGTGGGAGCCTGTTTCTAGTTACTAGCTGGGTGATCCAGGTCAAGTAATCTAATTTGCCTTAGTGAAAGAGGCAAATTTCGTCTTCTGTCAAATGGAGATAATTATACTCATTCTCACTTCACGTGACCATAGTAAGAAAAGCATTGTATAAACTTTATAAGGTGTTCTGTAAATTCTGGTTATTTTTCTATTATTTTCTGTTAATGTTAAAAAGAGAAAAATCTTAACAGAATCATACAGGATTACAAAGACCTGAATTATAAATTTCCTTTATATGCCTTGACTAGGACTCATTTTCTGTAATATCTGACCCTACAGGTTTTGAGGGTACTTAAGACTTGTATTCCTAGGTCAAGAGGCAGAGTTAGTGAAAGCTTAGGAGAGGAGAGATCCTTATTCCTCTGTCTTCTGGCTTCAATACACAACAACATATGTATGGCTTCAGGATGTCTTAATGGAGAGGTCCCTCAAGAAAATTTTCCATTATGTGTGACCTAGGAGTCTCTTTTGCTCCTTCACATCTCACTTTCAATGGGAAAGCTCATTCACTCTGTGCATGGTCCGATATATTAACATTTGTATAAATTCTCTGATTTCTGTGTGCTACCAGCTTGGATCAAATGGTGTTTCAGGGTTTCTTGTTTGGTTGGGGTTTTTTTTGCTATTCACTTGTGTAACATGTGGGAAGAGAAGTAAGACTGGACATAAAGGGATGGCAACCAGAAATGAAGCTTAAACTTTGAAATTATTTTCTCTAGACCTGTGGTTCCCAAACTTATTTGAGCTACCGCCCCCTTTCCAGAAAAAAATATTACTCAGCGCCTCCTGGAAATTAATTTATTGAACTCAGAATAGGTTATTCATCACCCCCCAAATGCACCTGTGACCATCACAGCCCCCCGGAGTGCTGCAGTGCCCACCAGGGGGCTGTAGCACCCATTTTGGGAATCACTGCTGTAGACTAACCATATTTAGGAGTTATCATAGAAATAATTCTAGCATGGCACCCCGTCTCTAAGGAGGGCAGAGTGGCTACCCTTGTAAGGACAGTCTTCTGCTTTCTTTCTGGAAAGAATCAAAGTCTCACTTGGAGAAAAGTCAGTGGAAGAGGGTTTAGAGTGTGTGTGTGTGTGTGTGTGTGTGTGTGTGTGTGTGTGTGTGTGTTTTCTAGGCAATCCATGTGAATACACATGACCTTCATCAATAACACACATCCTGTAATCATGTAATATAGTTATCTAAACATGCGTCTCATCCCCCTGGTTGTAAATATGTGTGTATTCTATATTTTGTATCTTCCTTAGCATGTAGTTCAGTGTTCTCTGCTAAATAAAGGTTTGTTGAAATGAATTAAATATTGTACCACAAAATTCCAACCAGTTTTCATAATACAGAATACTTCAAGGATTCATGATTTCATCAGTGTAAAACACCTCAGTAAATGATCTCCATGATTTGCTATGGCCAGAAATATTTATGTGGTGGCCAATTGGATGATCAGTCCCTCTACAATTAGCAAGACCACTCCTCTGACAAAAGATAATGTGCATAACTCAAAATCTTTCCAGTTTGAAACCCAGTTTAGTAGAACTTGCCTGAATTCCACTGGCCCAGTCTTCAAGAACCCAGTATTGTCTCCATGCCAGAGAAGGCACTGGAGGAAGACTTTAGGAGAGGGGTTCCCACAGAACCAATGTTTGGTGTTAGATTCTCCCCCACAATAAATACTATAGTCCAGCTATATTCAGAGTTAAATGACTCCTATTGCCCATCCTCACCTGCCTCACCATCTAGCTGGCAACAAATATGGGGTCACAGAGATCACTGATTCACTGAATCCTAGGGAGAAAAATAACTAGACAATTCTTCACTAGCTATAAATGATTAGGCTCAAGAGCATATGCAAATACACTCAAAAATAAAAAGCTATAACATTACCAGACCACTAAATTATTCTACTGACATATTATAATCTGAAATGAACTTCAATTTCCTCTTTGTCTATAAATGTAAATCATTCTCTCTGATTTGACACTTATTCTTTCATTGAATTTATTAACTTTATGGAGAGTTCATTACAAAGAATTGTGTAAACCAATCCATCCTAAGCCCAATTTCTTCACAAACTTAAGTAAGATAATCAAGGTTAAAGCTCAGAGACACTTTCCAGATGGACTTGCTTTTCATTATTATCACCACTATCATCATTACTTGCTTACTTTTAAAAGTAATTATTTTTCTAATGGAAATTATTTGAACTATATGCGCTTTAGTTTCCTCTTCTATAAAACAACAGGTTGGGATGCATGTTCTCTAAGGTCTCTTTCCACTTGCATTTTCTATGAAATCCATGACAACTAGCAATTTTCAAATAACATGACACTTGTTAACTTAAAGTAGGCTTCTTAATCTTTTTGTGTCGTGGCCTGCATTGGCAGTGTGTTGAAACCTATGAGCTCTCAGAATGTTTCTTAAATGCACAAAATAAATACCTAAGTTGACAAAGGACAATAATTATGTTGAAATGCAATTACAAAAAAATAATAATAAAGTTCAAAGACCCCAGGGTAAGAACCCATGAATTAACATGCAGTGGACTAATGAAGCCATCCACATAGGAAGAAAAAAAATAAGTAAAGAACATCACCCAAAAAGCACTTAACACATAGTAGGCATTTAGTAAATGCTTATAGACTGACTGGCAAAACTATAAAGAGCAGTTCATCAAACGTATCATTTAGTCTATTAAGATATTTTAATATTAAGATATTTTAAACTGGCACTGCACATAAATAGTAAGCTTTCTTACTATATAAGTAAGAATTACAGAGGGAAGAGGAAAGGAATTTAGATTGTATAAAAGAAATTAAAAGGGTTTTCAATAATTCCATTCAATTATTCCAATTTGCTGACAGCTGGGAAAAAAGTCCCATCTTTTTAATACCAACATTCTCCCAATGAGGCCATATGGCTAAAAAAAATCACAAAATGCCATACTCTCAAAAGGCTCAAAAGTACAGATGACCAAACGAGTGGGAGGGTTCATAATACATCAGCAAGGGAGAAAAGGCTACATGACTACATAGTTCCAACTTTTCTTCAACCTCAAGAACTACTACAGAGAATTTAAGACATCTATGACCAGAAAAGAAAAATAGATCAGTCATGGAACAACAGCAAGAGATAAGAGTAAGTTCTGCTATAATGTCCTTGAATTAAGGTCCTGAAAGAACCAAAGGAAAGTCTCCAACACATGAGGTAAATCCTCTGAGGAAAATTCTTAGAAAAAATAAGAATCACCTAGGACGAGGTACATTAGAGTTGCAATCTTCAGGAGTCAAAATATGTACACTGATGAGATAGAAGATTCACTGAATTATGGAAGTATAATATATGACTTTAAAACATGAAACTTTTAGAATAGATTGGTAATTGGAGACATATACTTTCCAGGCTGATATGGCATGTGTTTTAGTTTAAAAAAAAATTAACAAGCATGTTAAGTTGGGGTGGAGCCAAGATGGAGAAGAAAAGGCAGAAACTCAACTGAGCTCTCCCCAATTCCCATCCAAATATCTTTAAATAACTCTTCCAAATGAATTCTGGAATGACAAAGGACAGGGTGAAACAATTTCCTGGCCAACTTAGGAGGTTAGTAGAAAAGGGCTGTCACACTGAGGTGACAGTGTTGTGCAGGTCAGCACAGGCAATGCCACGGCAATAGAGCAGCAGACAATTTCTGGCAAGCAAAAGCAGGCCTTGGGCGTAAATAAATCAACAGCAGCAGCTTCTGGAATTCTCAGCCCACACATCATAAAGGGTCAGAAAACGGATCAGGAGTTTTGAAAGATCCCTTTGCTGACACTAGGTGCAGACTATGTTGCAGTTGATCTAGGTCAGAATCTTGGGTCAGAATCCTGAGTCACAGTCCCAGGCAAAGAGGAGTACTTAGCGCTTGCAGCTGTGGAGGAAAGGGGACCCTACTAATAATTCCAGGGTAGAAAAAACTGTATTACCCTACAGCAGCCGTTCTCAACCTGTGGGTTGTGTTCAATTTGTAACAAAGAAAAGATATCCTGCATATGAGATATTTACATTATGAATCATAAAAGTAGGAAAATTACAGTTATGAAGTAGCAATGAAAATAATTTTATGGTTGGGGGTCACCACAACATGAGGAACTGTATTAAAGGGTCATGGCATTAGGAAGGTTGAGAACCGCTGCCCTACAGGAAAGTAGGAGGGAAAAGAATAAGATAAGGAGGGAGGCTGATAGAAGACAGGGAAGACTGGGGGAAGTGGCAATCAGAAGAAAAAATACTTTTTAAAATGATCAGGGTGAAAGGAGAGAAAGTAGGACAAAGAGAAGGGTAGGGAACAGGATAGAAGGAAATATACAGATAGCAATCATAACTGTGAAAAAGAATTTCAGCAAGTGTTTCTGATAAAAGATTCATTTCTCAAATATATAGGAAACTGAGTCAAATTGATAAAAATAAGAGCCATTCCCCAACTGATAAATGGTCAAAGGATATGAACAACAGGCAGTTTTCAGATGAAATAATCAAAGTTATCTACAGTCATATGAAAAAATGCTCTAAATCACTACTGACTGGAGAAACGCAAATTAAAACAACTCTGAGGTACCACTCCACACCTCTCATACTTACCTGGCAGAAAAGGAAAACAATAAATGCTAAAGGATATAAAGGGAAACTGAGATACTGTAACACCATTGCAATACCCATAGCAACTGCTATGAATATGCATATGTATTCTCAGGGTTTGTTCCCAAAATATAATAAACTCTCCTCTTCCAAGAGAAAAACAAAATAGTTATTTCAGACACTGCTATTAGGATACCAAAAAGCAAGATTTAATAAGGTACACATCACCAATCTGGGGAGCCAAGACATAGCAAGCTTTCTCTCCATCAAGCCTCCCCACAAGCAAGGTTCCTCTAAGCAAGCTCTTTCCTGAGCCTATACCTCTCCCTCCAAGCAATATAATATATATAGTTTCCAATCTAAGACTCTTGATTGTACTTGATTCTAGTGCCCGAGAAGCCTAGAAATTAGCACTTAATCAGGAAGTTGTGAGGATCACTGTGGCCCAGAGCCTAACTAACTCTGCCTCAGGGCTCCAGGTGAGGACTATTAATGGGTAGGGAAGATCTTAAATCCCACTAACCTTACAGATACTAATAATGCATTATCAGTGGAATTGTGAACTGATTCAACACATTCTGGAGAACTATTTGGAACTATGCCCAAAAGGCTACAAAACCAAGCATAGTCTTTGACCCAGCAATACCACTGGTATTGGTATTGGTACCAATTGGGTCTATATCCCAAAGAGATTATGAAAGAAAAGAAAAAGGACCTACATGTACAAAAATATTTGTAGTAATTTCTTTTTGTGGTGACAAAGAATTGGAAATTGAGGAAATACCTATCAATTGGGGAATGGCTGAACAAGTTAAGAATATATTTTTGTGATGGAATATTATTTTACTGAAGAAATGACAAACAGGATGTTCTCAGAAAAACCTGGAAAGGCTTACATGAATAAAGGGAAATGAGCAGAACAATGTACACAGTAACAGTATTATTGTATACGATAATCAACGGTGAACGAATTAACTGTTCTCAGCAATACAATGATCCAAGACAATTCTGAAGGACCTATGATGGAAAATGCCATTTATCTCCAGAGAAAGAACTGATGAAGTAAGTCTGAATACATATCAATGCATACTTTTTTTATTTTTTTGGTCTGATTTTTTTTCACAATGTGACTAATATGGAAATGGTTTTTGTACAACTGCACTGGTATAAACTATATCAAATTACTTGCCTTCTCAGTGAGGGAAGAAGAGGGAGAAGGAGAATTTGAAACTAAAAAACAAATGTTAAAAATTGTTTTTACATGTAATTAGGGAAAATAATATGTTAAATAAACAGACATTATTTTAAAAGCAAGTTAAATGTTGTACAAGTGTGTAGGGCATACGGATGATAGAACATGAAAGAAAAAATGTCAATGTGTTGTAAGAGAGAGCTAGGTATCTACATTTTAGGCAGCTTAAGAAATTTTCCATGGTACAGCTTATAAACAGTGAATCAGGGTTCCCAAGGTTTCAACATAGCATTAATAATTGTTGTATTCCTGTACAAAAATTACAAGATGGCAAGAGCCATCTTCAGGATCAGTCAGGTATTTTAGACCAAAAGGAAAGAAAGGGCACAGAAAGAGATGCACTAAGGTGTCAGATCCAAAGTGACAGGACTGATAGAGCATACTCACAAGACAGTTACCATACTTTTTGTTTTATGTTGCATAGAAGGGCCCATAGGTGTTAAAATTATTTAAAATTTGGTAGAGAGACTTTGGAATTTAGAGCTAAGGTGGTGGAGTAGCAAGAAGTATAGCAAGCTACACACACATACAGAGAGAGGGAGGGAGAGAGGGAGGAAGGAGAGAGAGAGAGAAAGAGACAGAGACAGAGACAGAGAGAGAGAGAGAGAGACTCTCCCACAGTTCCTCCAACAAGATCTATAAAACACACTAGCAAGGAGAAAAGAATAAACATTTAAATAGCATCTACTATTTGCAGAGTGCTATGCTAATCACTTTTTAAACATAATCTCAATTACATTCTCATCAGAAAAAAACAAACAACATCCAATCATTTTCCCAACAAAGGTCAATATAGGGAGATATGATAGAGAGGTCTTTGGACACTAGGGATTAGTTCTGCATGCTACATTCCAATGCAGGGAGAAGCTGTATGTCAGGGTAAGAATACAGCATAAAGGGGCCTAAACTTTTGTAGAGTATAGAAACTGATGATAACTGGCAGATCTGTTCTAGGGATAGAATTCCTGGGAGAGGAATGCTCTGAGGGCCCTATTCTGTGTACCTAGCAAAAAGCAAGTTCAGAAGCCTGTAACAGTTATGTGGCTTTAAGATCAGGAATGAAGCTTGCAAATGAATAACCAAGGCAGGAATACCAGCCCAAAGAGAAGCCTATAATTCTGTCACTCTGAACAGGCAAAGTTTTCTAGCTGTTTGATAGTGCCTAAGGACTACAAACAATTTCTAGCTCTCTAAACACAGCAAGTGCACAATTGTATTGTTCAGACCCAAACAAGGGAGCAGTAATTAGACTACATTAGATCAGTACATTTTGGGAGTAATGAAAGTTTGCAAGTCTCTAGTTTGAGTTATCTCCAAAATACTAGATGAATACAATTCTCAATATTCCTAAGAAAACAGTAGAAGAACCAGCTTAAATGTTCCCTCAAGAAGTGTAGAGATGGGGGGGGGGGGGGGGGGG
>JAQQSW010003674.1:0-14635 GCA_028646575.1 Pseudocheirus occidentalis | reverse complement strand
ATTGTCCATCTGCTTCCCACCCTTGAGCCTATCAAAATATCAATCTATTCTTGCATTGACCTCATTAACTCTTCCTGAAGACCCTCCCCAAAATCATTACTGGAGTCTGACCTCATTGACTCCTCCTGAAGACCTTCCCCAAACTCCTCCTCTAGACCACCCCTAGATTCCTCTGTATGTAGGATCCCATCTCCCTTCCATGTGGTGTGAGAGCGCCATAGAATGACCTAGCATAGACTGGCTCCTTGAGAGTCTACCCCATATGGTGAACTTTTAATGAACTTTCAATAAATTTTATTTTTCTTTGGCTGAGAAGACTTGAGTCGAATTCTTTCAACAGAACTGGCATGTTGGTATTTTGGGATCTCAGGCCTCTTTGTAGGTAAACCTCTTCACACACACTGTAACCATATTGGATTTATACAAGAACTACTGAACTGGTTCAGTATTAGGAAAACTATAAGAATGTTAATAACAAAAATAATATAATTATTTCAAAAATGCAGGAAAAGTTTTTGACACAACACCAGTTCCTCTTAAAAACACTAGAAAATATAGGAATAAATAGCTCTTTCATTAAAATGTTAAGTAATATCTATCTAGAATCAAGAGCCAGAATTATTTGTAATAATGACAAGCAAGAAGCCTTTCCAATAGGATCAAGAGTGAAGCAAGGATGTCCATTATCACCATTACTGTTTAATATTGTATTAGAAATGCTATTTATGTCAATAAGACAAGAAAAAGAAATTATAGGAATAAGCATAGGTAAAGAAGAAATAAAACTATCACTTCTTGCATATGATATGACAGTTTACTTAGAATAGGAAGACAGAATTAGAAATTCCATTTAAAGTAACTATAGACAGTGTCCTATACTTGGAGTCTACCTGCCAAGACACACAGAGTAATTTATATATATATAAATATATATAGTTATATATAACTATATAAATACAATTACAAAATAGTTTATAGAAATAAAGATCTAAATAGTTGGGGAAACATTAATTACCTAATAATAGGTAGGTTTAGCCAATATAACAAAAGACAATACTATGTAATTTACTTATTCAGTGCCATACCATTCAACAGAGTAATATTCCATCCTATTCATATACCATAACTAGTTCAGTCACTCCTCAACTGATGGGCATCCCCTTAGCTTCCAATTATTTGTCCCCATAAAAAAAATCTTCAATTTTGAACTGTGCCCCCAAAGCTATTAAACTGTACATACCCTTTGACCCAAATACTGCTACTAGCTTATACCCTAAAGAGATTAAAAACAGACAAAAAGGATGATGAATTGGAAGATGAGGAGAGATCCTTCAGTTGAGGAATGGCTGAGCAAGTTATGGTACACAGAATTGTGTTCTAAGATATAATGAAGGGGATGATTTCAAAGAAATCTAGCAAGATTTCTTAAAAACTGATATATAATGAAATGAGCAGAGCCAGAACAATTTATATAATAAAGATGACATTGTAAAACCAAACAACTTTTGAAAGACTTAAGAAATCTAATCAAACATGATTCTAGAGAACTGATAAAGAAAAATACTGCCTACCTTTTAACAGAGAGGGGATAATATTCAGAATAAGATATACATTTTTTGGATATAGCCAACGTGGGATTTTGCTTTCCTTGACTGTGCATATTTGTTATAAGGGTTTTCTCTTCTTTTTTTTCTTCCAGTGGGAGTATTTTGGGAGGAGAGAAAATAAAATGTTATTAATTGAAAATAAAATTTAATTAAATGAAAAGAAGGAACATTTGGGCAACGGCATCCTGATTTATTTTTAGTTTCTCCAAATCCTCTGGACTGTGAGGATTTCTTCACTTTAGTTGGTATAGAAGTTACTTTCTCACACACTCCGACCTGACTGTGATAGGCCCTCTGAAAATGATTACTTCTGCATATAGAAGTGAGACTGAGAAGCAAGGGCTGGAGAGTCCAGAATTTGGTTCTTTGCTAAGCCCAGAAATTGTCTTTAGCCCTGGGTAATGGTTATGGGATTTGAAGATCTTCCATGCCCCTTGAATTTGCTGATGAAGCAGAAATGGGTGGGGAAAGAGGAAGCCTGAGCCAAGCTAGAGTTAGTGCATTGACTGAAAGCAGTGGCTGCAGTTGCGTGAGAACTCCTTTTTTATTTTTTTAAAGCCAGCCAGAATCTCTGTTAAGACTGCCAGGAACAGGAACTTCGGGGTATGGAGTGGGTGGTGGGGGAGGGGCCAGAGCTACTGGGTGCAAGCTTTGCCTGTGAGTGAGGAGAGGAGGAGCTTTGCCTGAGGTAGCCTGTCCTATTTTGAAGGCTACATTAACTACATGTGCCAACTTCATAACTAGGTGATGGCTTTGACTTTCTGATTTGGGGACTCAGTTTTCTGGTATCTGAATAAATGTTCTAGCTATATCCCCCACATAGAGAGCCTGTTGCATTTTGTGATTACTAACCATATCAGCATATTTATAGTTACTGTGGGCATTGTGAAGACTGCATTGATGATACACCCTGTGAAAGCCTACTTCTGCATTTTTATTTCTCAGCAACAGTTTTTTTTTTTTCTCCTCCTGAGGGAAGAAATGGCAACATCCTGAACTTCAGGGTGACAATTTTTCTTTGGAAGGAAGGAAAGGTGAAAGAAAAAAAAGAGTATAATAAAGGAAAAGAAAATGAAATTCTTTTTCTCCCTTTCCTTCACCTTCATTAGGTAGCTTTACCCATTGTTCCTGTGGTCCTGAATAGGTCATTTAGTGGTAAAAAGCTTTCTTCAGGTATATCTCCCAGGGGGCAGCTAGGTGGTGCAGTGGTTAGAGCACTAACCCTGGAGTCAGAAGCACATGAGTCCAAATCTAGCCTCAGACATTTACTAGCTGTGTGACCTTGGGAAAGTTATTTAACCCTGATTGCCTCCAAAAAAAAATAAACAGATGTCAAGTTCAGGTATATCTCCCTCTTCTTTCTTTGATATATTCAACTTTCATGTATTGTGGGCTCTGGGGATACTGGGCTTTTTTGTGGATCATGAATCATGTTGGCATATTAACTCTTTTTCAGAAACTAACCAGCTATTGATCTTCTTCGATGACTGTTGGATTTTGGAAGCCTGAATCTATCAGCCAGTGATGATTCCAACCTCTCAAAACTTGGTAGCCACAAAGATCTCCACACCTTGTAGGACTGTCATGCTGGCTTTGGCTTCAGATTGGTTCTTCATTCTACATTTGTGCTTCATTGCCAGCACATTCTAGTAATCCAAACTGAGATGTTAGTGTGAATATATGGTGATTATGTAGGTGGCCAAAAACATTGTGGAACATGGAGAAGACCTCAATGCTGATAATAAGTTTCTTCAGATTTATGTTCTAACCTGTAGGAAGTAGAAAAAGGCAATACATTTAGTGAATAGGTTTCTATGACGAGTTAATGAGCTCAGGCAAATTTCTGACTTTAAGTCTCAGATGAGTTGCCTAACTACACTGATAGTGATAATAACAATACCAACAACAATAATACGGACATAGTACCTTAAGACAGCTAGGTGGCTCAGTGGATAGAGTAACAGGCCTGGAGTCAGAAATATTCATCTTCCCAAGTTCAAATCTGGCCTCAGATACTTACTAGCTGTGTGACCTTGGACAAATCACTTAACCCTGTTTACCTCTGGTCCTCACCTATAAAATGAACTGGAGAAGTAAATGGCAAGCCACTCTGGTACCTTTGCCAAGAAAACCTCAAATGGGGTCATGGAGAGTCAGATATGACTGACATGACTGAACAACAACAGCATATGTCAGAATCTGTGCTAAGCAATGGGGATCCAAAGGAAAGCAAAAACAGTTCCTACTCTCAAGCAGTGTACGTTCTAATGGGAGAGACATCACTAAAAAAAGGTTCTTAAAAAGAAATCTAAAAAAAAAAATCTAAAAAAGGGTTCACACAAGGAACAGGAAAGTTCCTCCTATAGAAAAGGAAATGTCATTTGAATCTTGAAGACAGGGAAACTAAAAACAGAGTCAAAGGACAGAACATAGCAAGTATGGAGAACTGCCAAGGCAAATATAGGAGATAAAGCATCATGTTCAAGCAACTGCAAGTAGATGATAGTAGAGTGTATTAAGCGGAGTAGAATGTGAGAAGATTGTTATCATTCATCCTTTGTTTTCAAACAGGACCGATGACATCACTGGAGATGTCGTGACTCACTCATGAATTGGATGTAAGTGAGGCGGTTTTACAATGTCATCAGCAGAGCTCCTTCTTCCAGAGTCACTGAAGACCAGGACAAAAGTCAGGACAACTGGCAATGATGTGGGATGCAGTGGATGACCTTAGTGTCTTCAATAAGTCTAACCCAGCTCTAAGCTTTCCACAGTGCTTGCTTTAGTCACCTTCCTGACTGTTGGAGTAAATTGTTCTCAGAAAGTCTTCTCATGCTTGGGGTAGACTCTCAAATACTAAATAGTTTTGTTGAATCAAATTGAATTGAATTGAGGGGATTTTTCCTTAGTGAAGCATTTTCTGACTCTCTTACTCCAATCAGTGAATTTTCCCTATTGTCTGGGGAAGTCTTCACAGGCTAGGGGTAGATATTCCCTTAACTCACCAATAGGTTTAAGGATTATCAGTTACCCTCAACTTGGTTTAGCCCATTTATTGAAATGTTTTTACCTGGGTGTGGTCACTATAAATGCTACAGCCTCTTGGAGTTAGGGGTGAGAGTTGGGTGAAGGTAGACACCAAAGTGGATAAGCAGCCCCAAAAAGGGCTCCACAAGCCCTCACACCAGAGGTGCTCTTCCTCCTTGAACACCCCACATAGCTCTATGGAATTCCCCTGTCTGGGGAACTCTGTACCTTCCCAAAGTTGATATCCCTGTGCACTGGGATATTCTTGGCTTTCCCAATCAGAGAAGCTAATCTGGTACTGGAGAAAGAGGCCAGGAGATCCAGATTGATTATAGGCAGTAGTTTAATCAATAGAAAACATAAAAAGGGCAGTCTGGAGTGGCTCCGAGACAGATAGTCTCAATAGTTCAGTCCTCACTTAGAGACCCCAGGAAACCCCAGTAATAAATACAAAAAACAGACAAAAGGAAGAAGAATGATGGAGTATATTGCTACTGATTGGTGGATATTTTGGATTTCTGCTTAGTAATGAAGTTGGGCGTTAAGGCAATGTTACTGGGTAAAATGCCCAAACACAGGTTTGTGAACTGATCATGTACCAGTCATAAAAGTGTCAATATGTTTATGTCATGACTTTCATTGATCACAGTATCTAAGTCACCATGTCTGTTGCTTGCACACTTCACAGAATTTAAGTTTATGGCTTTCACTTCTTAGTGGTTTTTTTTTTTTGGTTTCTTTTTTTTTTTTATGGCTTTTCCCCAATCTCCTACACTTTTGTTCTCCAAGACAAGACAAAATGAAATCCCAATGTTGGGGTCAAGGTGTAGTGTATCTGACTGTGATTGATCAGACCAATACTAGCTTGGAAGGTTCTACCACTGGTTGGGTATGAATAGTCCACAAGAACATTTGGAGAGTTGTCTCTAAATTTGCACATCTCATGTTTCTTTTGAGCAACTGAAATTCTGCTTTGTTCATAGAATACAGTGCCTTCTTTGATGTAGGTACACCATGTGTGCATGAGGGTTCCTGTGTCAGTGTCTCCCGTGTCTCACATTTGATTCCAAAGTTCTTTAGACAGACCTTGAGAGTGTCCTTGTATAGCTTCTCCTGACCTCCGTGTGACCACTTTCCTTCTGTGAGTTCTCCATTTTAGTTTTTTAGGCAAAGCATACATTTGGCCTTTAAATAACCTGGTCATCCCATCGCTTTATGCAGTTGAACTTGAATGCTTGGCAGTTCAGCTTGAGAAAGGACCTCAGTCCTATACCTTGGCTTGCTGGTGATCTTCAAAATCTTCCTAAGACAATTCATATGGAAGTGGTTCAGTTTCCTGCCATGGAACTGGTGTACAATCCAGGTTTCACAATGAGGTGAGCATAATGACTCTGAAGATCTTCAGTTTGGGAGTCAATTCTAATTCCTCTTCTCTCTCACACTTTCCTTTGGAGCCTCTCAAACACTGAGCTAGTTCTGGCAATGTGTGTGTCAATTTTATCATCTATGTGTACATCCCTGGAAAGTATGCTGCAAAGGTAAGTGAACTTACCCACAGCATTCCAAATTTCTCCATTTGCTATAATTAATTGATGCCTCCATTTAGGGATGGTATGGAACTGGCTGGTGGAGAATCTCTGTTTTCTTGGTTTTGTTAGGCCAAAACTGGCACAAGCAGCAGAGAATTGATCTTTGCTGTATCTCAGCCTCAGAGACTGTATTTGTATATGCATATAAGTATAGAAATATATACAGAAATACATGTATCCATATATCTGTGCGCACACACACACATATGTAATGTTGTGAAGGTAGAAACAAGATTTGGCAACAGACTGTATGTGTCATATTAATAAGAAGAAATTAGGGATGATACTAAAATTGTAAGCATGGGTGTCTGGGAGAGTATAGTTGATAGTAACAGAGGAATCAGGAAGAAGTGAAGCCTTGGGAGATTTTTTTCCCCCCTGAAAAACTGCTCCTTTTCCTCCTCCTTATAAGATTTATATAATAATTTAAAATTTACTATCTCATTTTATCCTCATAGCCACCCTGGGAAGTAGGTGCTATGTTGTTATCTTCATTTTATATAGATGGAAACTAAGTCAAGCAGAGATGAAGTGACTTGCCCAGGGTCATACAGTGAGTATCTCAGGAGGGATATGAGAAAATCAATTTTTGTTGCTTGAAAACAATAAAATAAAATGAAAAAGAAGGGGTTGAACTAGATGATCTCTGAGTTTCTTTTCAGCTTTAAATCTGTCATTCTGTGAAAGTCAAGGGAAGGAGGATCAAGTAAAGAAATTTTTTGATCGTAGGCATCAGAAATATAACATATGAGCAAGAAGCAACTAATTGGGAGAAAAGGAACAGTGGATTATATAAGAATCAAGAGTCCTTTAAGTCAGACCCTGGAAATGGGACAACTCTAAAGTGATATGATTATCATGACATCCAGATGTCACAATCTCAAATGTAGGGCTGTTGTACATTTGAGGTGCTTCATTCCAGAACTTTAATGCATGGTTTACTCTTGCTTATCCACTCTTTTAATGAACTACCACTAGTGTACATTACATTTTTTTTTTGCTAAATTTCATTTCTTTGTTTGCAAAAGAAACTTAACAAAACACACAAAAGCATTTTACTATGAAAATGATTCAAAGGGATTATTTTGAAAGTATTCTTCTAATTCAGAATTTAATATCACCCAAAATATTAAAAGTTCTTTTGAGTTCTTGAGTTTTCTGGATGAAGTTTGTTACCATCCTATTGAAACTCATAATCATTTCTAAAAGGAAATGACACAGGCAATTTCTATAAT
The DNA here is from genome assembly GCA_028646575.1 of Pseudocheirus occidentalis. Taxonomy (NCBI): domain Eukaryota; kingdom Metazoa; phylum Chordata; class Mammalia; order Diprotodontia; family Pseudocheiridae; genus Pseudocheirus; species Pseudocheirus occidentalis. The sequence goes on along the minus strand of JAQQSW010003674.1, from coordinate 7,177 downwards.
AGGGTTAGAGCTCTTATACCATATACTTCAGTAAACTCACAATACAGATACCACCTCAATATTAGAAGTCATGCCAATTTTTTAAAAATTAGAAGAGAACCTTTCACAGCTGTGGCTAGAGAGAGAACTTAAAAAATTTTTTTTTGCTTCCATTTGATTTATTTTCACTTTTGAATAATTTTTATTGTTATCTTTTGTTTTATATCGGCTATACAGGGTGTCTCAAAAGTCTTAATCAAAGTCTAAGTCTTTCAGGACACTCTATTTCCCCCTGTGCTTCTTCCAAGAGAAAGTAATTTCTTCTAACAAAGAAGAAACACGAGAAAGTTTCTTTGTAATTTTTGTGCACATCATTTAAAAAAAATACACTGATTATAATAATGTAAATTGGAAAGAATAATCACTAAAAAAATTAAAAAGTGAATGCTGATAAATTATAAAGAACAAACATAGATTAAAAGAAAAAATATGAGAAGAAACCCTTACCCCTTTGTGGAGGTGAGAGGTCCAGAAGTGTTGGATGTGGAATATATTTTCAGACTTACTCAATGTATTGATCAATTATGCTCCTTTTCCCCCTTTCTTTTTCTTAAAAAATACTACTTGTTGGGGTGGCTAGATGGCGTAGTGAATAGAGTACCACCCCTGGAGTCAGGAGGACCCAAGTTCACATCTGGCCTCAGACACTTGACACACTAGCCATATGACTTTGGGCAAGTCACTTAATCCCAATTGCCCTCCAAAAAGTAAAAAAAGAAAAAATAAAATACTACTTGTTAGAGGGGATGACTTTTTGGGAGGAGGAAAGAAAGGGATACTAATGGAAACCAATGATGTAAAAAACAAAAGCCGTAAATAAAAACATTAAAAAAATGTATTCAGAAAGGTCCTATATTTTTTTCTTGTTTTTACATCAACTATATTTCTAATGAATCCTTCCCCACCTCTCCTACCTAACCAAAAATAAAAAAGTAGCGGAGGGGAAAAAAGTTTGGCAAAATTAACCATTGTATTGAAGAAGTCTGACCCTATATGTGTTTTTTCCATTCCTACAGCCTCCAACTCTGCAAGAGAAGTGGGGAGGGGTCTCATATCTATTTTACACATACTTTGATATTATCTTGCCCTACAGTTTATAAGCACCTTAAGGGCAGGGACCAGGTTTTGGCTTTTTTTGGGGGGTTGTGGCATTTAATGCCCTTTTCAATTTGGCTCCAGATTTTTCAAGTCTGATTTTACTCCCAGTCAGTCAAGCAAGCATTTATTAATTCCCTAGAGTGTGCTAAGATGCAAAAAAGGGAGGTAAAGTCTCTAAGGGTCTCTTGGCCTAATGTGACAAATAATATGCAAAGAACTATTTACAAACAGGATAACTACAGGATATGTAGGAGGTAAACTCACACTCTACTTTCCAGTAATCTCCTGCCTTTTTACCTTTTCAAAGGGTGTTTCTGCCCCTCCCTGCTTACTTGGAATACTCGCTTCCTTTCAGTTTCTTGGAGCCTATCTCTGTTCAAAAGCCAATTTCCACCAGAAGGACCTTCCAGATTCTTAGAGTTGGTAGTGTTTCCCACCCCCACCCTCACCCCCACCCCCAACTCTGTATTTATTTTGTAGCTTGGACTGAAGGAAGGAAGGCTGGCTCTGAAGTCAGAGGAAGACACTTGGAATTCCACTTATGACTTCTGTGACCTTTGAAAGCTATTTCTCTGAGTCTGTTTTCCCATCTGTAAAATGATGGAGTTGGACTAGCTGATCTTCATATTAAATGTATGTGTGTATATGTATGTACATACATATTATTATTTACTTATGTTATACATGTATATTTATATAGATATACATATATTTTATGTGTATTTTATTTATATTATATACATGTATCATATATTTATATACATATACATATAGTATTTACTTATCTGTGTAACTTTCTTTGCCTTACATAGCTCAATTTAACCTTTATATCCTCAGGCTCCTGCTACATAATAGGCTTAATAAACATACACAATTATATTGAATCAATCAACCCATTCAATTCTACCTGAGTCATTCATCTATTCTGCAAGTTGAGGCTGGGTGCCACAGTAGGTAGAGGCCTGGAGTTGCAATTCAAAAGGGACCTGAGTTTGAATCCAATTTAGACTGGTATTTGAATTCAGCCTCAGTCCCTTAGCTCCATTACCTTCTCTAAATTACTTCATCTTTCTCGTTCCCGATTTCATAATCTGCAAATTGGGGTTAATAATTGAGGTAGGGTGGGGTGAAAGTCGAGAAACGGTAGAAAAGGGGGGGGGGAAGCAGATAAGGTGGCAGTGAATAGAGCCTTTGGCCTGTCTTCCCCAGTGTCTGGCCTCAGACATTCACTAGCAATGTGACCCTGGACAAGTCACTTAACCGTTTGCTTCAGTTTCCTTATCTGTTAAATAAGCTGGAGAAGGACACAGACAATCATTCCACTACCTTTGCCAAGAAAACCCCAAATGGGGTCAGGAATGTTAGGACACGACTGAAACCACAGAATTTGACGGGGTTTTGGTGAGGAACAAAGGAGAAAATACATAAAGTGTTTTTGCGAGCTTTCAACTTGCTAAGGGTCAAACGAGATACATTTGTAAAAGCGCTACATACGTGCCAGCTATTACATTAATTTAATATTATTTAGCAACAATTTAATAGTTTAATTATAATAAAAATTAAATATCTTTCTCCCCTTCTTCTCCCACCATGTCCTTTCCTGCACAATCAAATCACTCGGTGAAACTCTAAAGACAAATACTTTTCTAAAGACAAATATCCTTCTCAGTAGAAAGGCCTGGGTGGGTGGGCTGGAAAAAAGATGGGATTCCGAAGACTGGCGGGGGTGGGGAGTGGAAGGTGGGGGTGGTAGGAGAGGCACCGCCGCCAGCTGCTGAGGCGAGAAGGGATTGGCTGATTCCGAATCGGCTCGGGCCAATGCTGGGCGGTCTGTGAAGGGGCGGGCCTCTTACCTGTACCTTTGAAATTGGACTTGAGCTTATTGAAGCCCAGTCTTTTCTCTGCTCTTGGTCTGCTTCACCTGCGTCGCGAGGACACCATGAGCAACCAGCCTGTTCGAGAAGACTATAACCAGTCTCGTCCTCGGAGACCTAGACCCAAGCCCCAAGAAAAAGGCCCTCTGCGGTTCCTGGTCGAGGCTCGGCTCGTGGGGGCCCTCATAGGTGAGTGTTCTGGGAGCCGCACCCCTGCTTCCTCGCCTGGTCCCCTCTCCTATCCTGCTCCGCTCGCTGGTGGTCTCTTCCCACGCCCCCCGCGCCGGGAGAGTCCGGGGAAGTGAGCCCGCGCTCCGATCGCGGCCCACGTGGTCGTTTCCCGGCGCTGCCTCCTCCCGGCGGCGGAGTGTGGGGTCCCGGGACCGAGGAGTCACAACCAGGGACTCTTGGTTCTTCCCCAATCCCGGTGCCACTTGGAGAACCCTCCCTTCTCCCTCCTTTGTTCTTGTGGTTTGTTGGGGGGGGGGGGAAAGAGGTTGGTCGCCTCTTTGAATACTTAGTGTTTAGCCCATACCTGGCACGTAGTAGGAGCTTAATGGACGCTTGTTGACTGACAAAGGGATGAAAGGATCGAGGATTCGAGCCATGGAGACCCTTTCAGGAGCTCAGATTAAAATAGATCTGTTCAATCAAGAGGAAGACGGTGAAAAGCCCGAAAAAGCAGAGGTGCAAGTTTTCGGAAGTAACCACTGTAGAATTAGAGCAAAAGAACTGGTTGAATGTATCATCAGATGGTATCCACCAGCCTCCCCTGATGGTAAGTGGCTTACTACGGGTGGGGTGTCCGCACGATTCCGGCCCCCAGGGTCGCCAACCCACCTGCCCTAAGATTCAGGATTCAACTCAAATTCAGCTCCTGGAAAGTAGAGATTGTTTCATTCTTTGCCTTTGTATCCCCAGTGCCTTGTGTAGTGCCTGGCACATGGTAGGCCCAGTGGAAATTTTTAATAAATTGCTTTTATTGTTTGATTTCAAGAGATGGTTTCTTCGAGGCTTCTTGCTTGGCTTTGGGGATACAAAAATAGACAGTAACACAAAGATTGCTGGTATGGTCAGAATTAGGAGTCATTAGGCCCTCCATTCAAATTCTTGCTCTCTAATTTGATTTATTCCTGTGGCCTTGGGCAAGTCTTTTCAAATGAGATAAAATATGTGTATGTGTACATAATATTGCATATGTGTATGTATACATATAGTATATGTGTGTTTGTACATATAGATGGACACCTCCCCCTTTCCTCACCCTTCTCCACCCCCTTCCCCAATGAATAACTGTCTTAGAGTTGGGAAACTCATCTTCTGGAATTTAGTCCAGCTGCTGACAGTTACAGGCTCAGTAACCCTGTGTTTGCCTCAGTTTCCTCATCTATAAAATGGGCTGAAGAAGGAAATTGCAAACCATCCAGTATTTCTGCCAAGAAAACACCAACTGGGATCACAGAGAGTTGAACAGGACTAAAAAAATGAACTTTCTTTCTCTGTCTCTCACTCTTCTCATTCTTGTTTATTTTTATTTACTTTGTAAACCTGCAGCTGTTAGCTTTCTCATCTGAGATGAAGGGACAGGTGGATTTCTAAGGCAAACTTCCGAGGTTAAAAACTTAGATCTTGTATAGATATAGTAGAGGGAAGTACTTTCCAGTGAGGTTCAGGTGAACTGTTGTGAATGAACAGGAATTGCTGGTAAGCCACTGAAAACTTCAGAGAAGTGGTGATGAATTATTTGAGCCCAGGTGTGTAGGGTGATTTGGAGGAACCAGTAGATTTAGCAGTCAAGGCCAGTAAGAATGCTGTTCTAAGAAAGTCTAGAGGTCAAGAGATTTGCTAAAAATCTTGGGGCAGGGAGGAGATGCTAAGTGACAGAATTGGCATTCAATTAGGGTTTCATATTCCTAGCTTTTCCTTTTTTTTTTTTTTTTTTTTTGGAATTGGAGGATATACTTGGTGGATGTTCCTTATTTCAGGAATTTTTGAAGTTAACTCATTTTGAATTTTGAGTTTGAGATGCTGGATAGACAAAGGTGGGAGACATTTAGCAGGCTTTTGAAAGTATGACACATCTGAGTCCCGGGATAGACATAAGAGATTTACATGCATTTGAAGCAGTGGGAGTTGTAAATGAGCTTTAAGTTTTGCAAGCCTGGGAGGGAAGTGGATGCTATGCCCATTTTACAGATGAGGAAACTGAGGCTGAATGATAAGTAGAGTACCAGGCTTTTTAGTGTTAGAACAAGATTTGAACTGCTTTTATGAATCCAAGCCCCAGGGCCCTATACCCCTATACATTGTGCCATCAAGTAAGCAATGGGAAACCCCTATTTTTAGGGGTAGGAGCCAAAAAACAGTGGAAGATGGTGCTAAATCAGCATATATTGCTTATTAAAAAATTGATAAAGAACTGCCTGGTCTCAAACAGGAGGATTTGGGGGTCTGGACACAAGGGACCAGGATGAAGAAATGCATTAATTGAACTACTTATATAAATCTGCATACAATATGCATACAATACCCCAGATACAATACCCTAGAGAAATGAGGAGTCATGACCTTCATTCCAGTCACAGGATCAAATCTTTTTCTTTCAGTTGCAGATGAAGCACAGAAGGCTGTTGCCCAGATGTCCATTCAGGAAAAGAAGTAATATGCAGCCCAGCTGGTTTTTGTTAATTTTATGCAAATAAATTATGTTGTTGTTTTTTTTTTTCTATTTTTCTTTTTCTTTTCCTTTTCTTTTCTTTTTATATCTAGGGGTGAGGAGGAAAGTAGGATTACCAGACATGCTTCACTATTTCCAGCTTAACCCCTGTGGTATTTGAAGGAGAGATTTGGGTGTGAAGTAAGGATGGACAAATGAAAAAGGACCTCTCTGTACTTGAGCTGTGGGTTTTAGGAAGAAGATGGGTTTCCTGTCTGAAGATCACTGGGGGACATGCAGGGGACAAATAAGGGGATTGTTTGACTTTCCTTAACTGTTTTCCCTTTGTAAAAGATTGAAGTCATGCCCGAAAACAATAGTAATTAGGTGGAGGCTGGATAAAATAATTCCCACCCCCAGAGTATAAAAGTTTGTGTTGATGGTTTGGGTAGGCTAGGATGTCAGTGGGCTAGAGGAACAAGTAAAAGATCTTGTATGGTGAGAGAAGGGGAATGATTATTTTATTATGTTATAGAATTTGTGGAGTTAGATCAGGCCTAGGCTTACCCATTGACCACAAACCTCCACTGTGGCTGAATAAAGCCCAAGTAATCCACAAGTCACATTCCCTGTTTGGTACCCTTGGTTTTCTTCTACTTAACAAGTCTTAAGAACACACTGCTAGCTTGTAAAGGCTAATTTGAAGTCCTCTATCCCTATACCACCTTGCTGCCCCTATCTTGACAAATTCTGATCAGTCCTTTCCTTCCTTGATTAGATCCATTTCTTTCTTGAAGCATCTTTTTTCTTTGTTTTCTTAACTCCACTTAGGAGGGAAGGGTTCAAAGAGGATAGTCTTTTACCTGGGGTCACAACTAGGTCTTATACTTTGCTCCAGACGACTAGTATACTGATGGATACTGAACTATCAAGAAAAATGACTGTCCAGAGGAAAGTTTTTTTTTTTTAACCTGAATACCTTCTTTCAGTCACTGTGTCTGACCACAGTAGTGGTCACACTAGTGGCACAAAAGGATGGATAAGTTCTTCCCAAATGAGAACTGGAAATGGATTATTTCATTTTGATTAACTCATGAGGGCAAATGAACATAATAGATGAAATTGAAATCCTATTTCTAGGGTTTTGTGCAAAGACATTTAGGCATTTGGACCAAAGGTTAGGTTATTGAGAACGTGGGGTAAAGGATTGGGGTGGGACAGAAAACGAGGCCTCAGGAGGAGAGAATTCCAGTTACTTACCTGCCTACAAATGCAAAGAACCTTCAGAGTTGGAGACATTTCACTCCTTTGGCTCAGTGGGTACAGCTGAGACAAAATGAAGCAAAGTGAAGTGAGCAGACCAAGGAAAAGGATATACTGAATAATGGTCAAAATGAATACTTTGCCTGGTCTTGATCTTGGTCTTGGTCTGGGAAGAAAAGGTTTGTAATTGGAAACAGTGAAGTTAAATTGTTGGTTAGTTTTGCTGAATTGTTAACTTCTTTTTTTA
>JAQQSW010003673.1:0-14636 GCA_028646575.1 Pseudocheirus occidentalis | reverse complement strand
GAGCGTTGTGGCCTCACCCGTCTGTGTGCAAGGGCAGGGAGAGGCAAAAGGAGAAGAGTTAGGAGAGCGGGATTAATGCAGAAGCTGGGAAAGTGACCCCCGCCCCGAGAAGGGAGGCGTCTTTCTTAAAACAATATATATATATTGTACAACCCCCCAAAGTCTTTCATCCTGGAGAGGGCATTTTCCAAGAGCCTGCCTGCCAGGAGGAGGGTTTTGTTTTTCATTCTAGAGACAATGGGGGAAGGTACAGACTGAGTCAGGGAGTGACGCGATCAGACCTATGCTTCAGGAATAGTAATTTGGTAGCTGTTTAGAGAAAGGTCTGGAAGAAAAAAAAAAGAAAGAAAGAAAGCCTAGAAATAGGGAACTCACCCAGATGGCTATTACCCAGGTGAATCAGGAAGACGGCTGGGTGGTGGGCTTATGGGTGGGGAGAATGGGATGCCTCTTCCCCTTCTCCCCAGCAGTGGAGCTCACTGAAATGCAGGGGCAGAGAGATCCGAAATCCCCGAACTCTATACCACCACTCATGGCCTAATTCCCAATTCCCCAGGCTAAATCATTCAGTAAAAACGATTCTTCACCAAGAGAACGCTGTACACAGTAACAACAATATTGTTCTAAGAATAACTTTGAAAGGACATTCTGAGTATTATACTCAAAATTAACTGCAAAGAACCTATGATGGGAGATGCTATCCACAGAAGAAAAAAAAATAAAAAGTGAACAGCAGAGAACAAAAGACGATCTGGAAGCACAAAAAAAGCAAGGTAGCTTTGAAAACCATGTGTAGGGGCAGCTGGGTGACAGTGATTGCAGCACCCTTCTTGGAGTCAGGAGAACCTGAGTTCAAATTCTGCCTCAGACACTTACTAGCTGTATGACCCTGGACAAGTCACTGGACCCCGACTGCCTCAAAATAAAAAGTGGTGCAGTATTTATTACATAGTTTATCAAAACAAAATAGACAGTGGGAAATGAAAATTCATGGTTTTATATTGAATCCTCTTTTTCTATGTTGTGCTGCGTACATAGAATTGTTCTCTTGTTCATATTTAAGTTCCAAATGAATAAAAAATTTTCAATGATTCTTCACATTGAACCTATTACCTATCATCCCATTCCAACAGGTACAGGTCAGAATGAGGGAGGGCAAAGTTACTGAGGGGTCAGAGTGAGGATGCAGCTATGGGGCCATGGAGAGAGCACTGGGTTTGAAATCAGAGGTATTAAGTATGAATCTCAGTTCTGGAAGGGGATCAGGGGCCAGTCAAATGCCCTCTTTGGGTCTCCTTTCTTCAGATGTAAAAGAGAGAAAATGAAACCTACCTTATGGAGTTGGGAGGATCAAATGAAATGAATGTATGTACAGCACTTAACAAATGACGACATCAACGTCCATTTTTATTGTTCAGTCCCATCTTAGTAGGAAGCTGGTAACTGCTTTATTGCCTGGAAATGCCAGGAAACCCTTCTGAATCCAGAGACCTTTCCATGGGAAAGCATGTAGTTTAGACGTTCATTAGCTGGTAAATGTGATCCAGATCCAGAGAGATGGTCCTGGAGAAATGTCAGAGAAACCTCTCGTAGGAATATCAATGAGCCAACTTGGTCAGGGTTATAGATCTAGAGTTAGAAGGAAGGCCATGTAGTCCAACACCTTTATTTTACAGGTGAGGAAACTGAGGCCCAGAGAGGTAAAGTGATTTGCCCAGGGTCAAGGAGAAGGACTGCTAGGATGAATGACCATGTTTCTTCTCAATCTCACATTGAAGGATATGCTTGCCTTAGGCCTTTGAGGAGCTGGTAATGGATAGTCATTCCTTAGGGCTTCTTGTCCAGGATAATACAACCACTAAGTATCAAGACTGGTATTCAAACCCAGATCTTCTTGCCTCTGAGACCCACACATTGTCTGCCATACTATACCTCGCTTCATCTCAGGTTCTATAACTTAAGGGAGCCCTTATTTCTTCATCTATACTTAGGAAATAATGCCACCTATTCTCTTCTACCTTCCAAGGTTGTGAGGTTAAAACAAGGTAATAAAAATAATTTTAAAAAACCCATAAGCTCATCCTTCAAATATTTCTGTAAACTTCTTCATAATTGTCATGAAAATTTCAAAAATGGATTAGGCAGGGGGTGGCTAGGTGGCGCAGTGAATAGAGCATCCGCCCTGGAGTCAGGAGTACCTGAGTTCAAATCCAGCCTCAGACACTTAACACAAAAACTAGCCGTGTGACCTTGGGCAAGTCACTTAACCCCAACAGCCCTCCAAAAAGCAAAAAAAAAAATGGATTGGGCATCCTTGGGATTTAAACCATCATGAGAGGGCTTCAAACAGAGAAACTAGGCACGTTGCAGAGAAAGTTTCTTTTCAGATGGGGGTTGGATTAGATGGTAATGGAGGAGTTACTGTAAATCCTTCATATCTTCCCATAAGAAATGTGACTCACCCCCACTGACTAGGGCCCCTGGTGCATGCATTGGCCAAGCTAGAAAGAAACAAATTATGTACTGGCAACATCACATTTTCAGTTGTTAATGATTACTCTTGAACAATTGTTGTTCTTGTTCTTTTGGCAAGGGATGACGAGGGCAGGAGATGGGGACTATCTCAGAGAACGCTGATAAACATTCTTTACAATTTTTATTATCTGTTGGTTTGTTTGGAAATGATCTAACCAACAATTATGCTGTTTAATTATCATCTCTACGTACATAGCATTCACTTTTTTATGTTCAGCTCTAATCTTTTTCCTGAACTCCAATCCCTCATCTTTAAATGCCTGCTAGACATTTCTGGTGGTTGTCCCATTGGCATCTCAAACCCTGCATGTCTAAAATAAGATTCATTATATATTCTCTCTGCCCCCCCCAAACTTATCCCTCTTCCAAAATTCCATTTGTTGTTCCACCTAGGCAGCTAGGTATCACAATGGATAGAGCCCAGAACTCGGGAGTCAGGAAGATACCTCAGACACCAGCTGAGTGACCTTGGGCAAATCACTTAACCACTCAGTGGCTCAGTTTCCTCAATTGTAAAATGGGCACAATAATAATACTGATCACATAGTGTTATGAGGACCAAATAAGTTAATATATGTTAAGTGTTTACAAAGTGCCATATAAATAATAATAACCATTATTATTTGTATTGAGAACATCACTCTCTGTCTAGTCACCAGGCAAAGTAATTCTTAAGTCTTATCCGTTCTGATATTTCTTCTATTCATCATCTTCTCTGTATTCATAAACACACCACCTTTCCCCATCACCCCTTACTGGTCTATTGCAGTTGGCTCCTGATTGGTTTCTCTTCTTCCAGTATTCTCTTCTCTAGTCCATTCTCTGAAGCTGCCAAAGTGATCATCCAAACATAGGTCTGACCACTTCATTCTCCTGCTCAGAAATCTGCAGTGGATTGCCTATAGGATAAAATGGAGGGGTATACCTGCAGAGTCTGAAAATGCTCCCCAAAGTCAATGACTAAAGATTAATATTGTATGTACATACATAAAAACACATTGTATATGAACGACAACTCAAGTAGGGGAGACCTCCCAAGGAGAGCGAAAATAGATTCATGAAACCTTAGTTTAGGTGAGAAAATGGATATGGCAGGAGGGGAGAAGGGGTTAGAAAAAGGGCTGGCAACTAGAAGTCCACCTCACCTTCTCAGCATTCTTGAGCACCTCTCTTTTCAGAAAAACCTGCTCTATAGAAATGACCTGATATCAGCCTTGTACACCTTAGTATGAATAAGTTTAAGTTCCATATGCCACTTTTCAAAGGTGTTTACATCTCAAAGGCAGCCTGGTACAATAGAAGGCAACTAGATTCTTCGATGCATAGTAGTTGTGTGATCACGTGAAGCTCTCTGAGCACCAATGTTCTTATCTGTAAAATGGGAATAATACTATTCATAGTAAATACCTTATAGGATTGATACAGGATCAAATGAGATAAATTATGTGAATCACTTTACAAAACTGAGAGTTTTATATAAATCCCAATGATTACTGCTAAGGGACAAAGGGACCACAAAAGTGTAGAATTGGAAGAGGCAGAAAGTATCAACCATCCAGTCCAACCTCCTCATTTTAAAGATGAAAAAACTGAGTGCCAGAGAACTGAAGGGACTTATCCAAGGTTATAATGTACGAAGTGGCACAGATTGGGTGTGAACCCAGACCCTCTGACTCCCTCATTAGAAGAATGTCAGGCATCAGCCTAGGAATTAGGAGAGTTATTTTTGAGTCAGAGGGTTTTTCATGCCTAGAAGCAGCAGATAGGCACCCATTTATTTTGCATTTCAGAGAATGAAGGGGTGCTTGGGCTTGGGCTCGGGCTCCAGTCCTAAGATCATGTCTCTAGAAGCCACCCAGTTTCTCTCTAGGTCCTGGTGAGAAAATCTTTTTTTGTTGCAAGCACATGCAGGCCTAACCCTGGAATTCCTTTGATAAAAGCTATCTCAGGGGTGCCTGGCCCAAGAACTCTTTTCCTGATGTCATATCCCCAAGGATCATGCTCTGGCAACCCTTTTGTCTTGTCCTCTCCCAATTGTCTGGTAGGAACAGAGCTATCTCTGCTGACTCTCTGAATTTTTCCATCTATAGATCATCTTTTAAGGCACCCAGGCCCCTTGCATATTCTTTTGATTTCCTTAGACTCCCTAATTAGCATCCTTGAAATTCTTTTCCTAGTCCCTTGTCCTTATAAGCCCTACACCATCCTTACTAGTTTGCAAGTTCCCTAAGAACTCTTGCCTACTTTGTTAAGCATTGCACTAAACTTTACCACTTGGCTAGGAGACAGTTTGCGTGTGTGAATTCATTCAAGGTCACTCCACCTTGTAGCCTGACATTTTGGGGTCCCAGCACCCCTAAACCATGTAAATACCCCTAAACTGCATCAGGAGTGTTGATATCAATTGAACATTTCTTCATACAAATGGGAGAGGAAATGAAAGCAGCTTATTTCTGTACTATCTTTGTCTGGGGACACTGAATTAGGTGCCAGAGAAATGGGAATTACCTTCTTACTAATTTCCTGTGACAGTGAGGATACTAGCAAAGTTATCAACCTACAAAACCTTCCAAAATTTAGATAACTCCTGGAAAGGCACCTGAATGATTTCAACCCCTAGGACAATTGAGTACCATGAAAGAGAAAGTGATGGAAGTAAATAGACTAACCAAGAAATGTTGGTTGGCAGATATGTATACAAAAGTCAGGATTGCGGATGACTGATGACAATTGTCCAGATTCCTTCACCTAACTTTTGTTCTTGCCTTTAACTTTGTTTGCATGTGAAAGATCTTAACAGTGGAGATGAGCTCAGCACCCTACCCTTCTACACTTTGGGTTTTTTTGGCAATAAGGTTTGGGGACATGGGATTGAACCAGTAATTTAACAGAAATTATGAAGAACTTTCCAACCCCAAGTCAGACAGTTGTCTGAAACTAAGGTCCTGGAATTAGCACCAAACAAAGCAAGCCAAAAGACTACTTAATCTTAACCTAGGTTCACTTAATCCTCACCTTTCTCCCACCTCCTCCATGTACCCAGATTATTAGTTAGGGTTCAGTGACCAAAAAGCTTATCCCTGAGAGGGTAGGCTGTCACTCTTTTAGAACCTAGCAGAGCTTATGAGGCACCATACAAAGCTAGGACAACCAACTGGAGTGCTCCCTTTTTCTTTCTATCCACTGTACTTAAATTAATTATCTGGGATATGTAAGTGGCAGGGATAGAGTGAATTAAACCTATTCTTTTCAAATATAGATACTAGTTGTTATTCATCCTTTGTTTTTGAAGAGGACCAATGACATCACAAGGTGATGTCTTGACTTGCATGCGAATTAGAATTAAATGAGGCAGAATTGTACAGAGTCATAAGTCTTACTCTCTATTCCAGAATCATCAAAGTCCAATGGCAAAACAAATATCAATATGACTGGCAAAAGCCCAGGCTTCAGTGGATGACCTTGGCATCTTCAATCTCTGACAAAGCTTTAAGCACTCCACTGAGCCTGTTTCAGGAGGCTTTGTGACTGTTGGAACAAATTGTTCTCATCCACACATTCTGATAAGAGCAGTCTTCACAGCCTTGAATAGACACCCACCACCACCACCAATTCACCAACAGGTTTGAAGCCCATCAGTTACCCTTAACTTGGTTTAGCCTGTGTGCAGTGATAGGTTATTGGGGTATGGCCTCTTCTTGGAGCCACGGATGAGAGTTGGATGACAGGTGGACCAGAGTACCATGGTGAATGAGCAATCCTAAAAAGGGTTTGGCAAACCCCCACACCAGAGGGAACAGTCTTCCCTGAACACCCACACACCCCTTAGAGGCTAGTGGTCTTAACTGGAGTGATTTATTTTAGAAGCACAGACTTGTACTTATTAATTTGCTGTTCACCACCATAAAGAAGAAAGTCCAGGATTTCCTAACCACTCAAGATCTAGATAGTACTGGACTCACCCCTTTCCCTGACCAAAGAAGGGTCCCACTTTCAGGAGCACTGAAGGGCTGAAGTGAGCCTCTCAAAAAGAAGCGAGCCTGTCCAAAACCTCCCACAAGGAAACCTAGGGAGATCCTGCAACAATGTGCCCCTACCCCAAGGGAATGTCCCAATTTATTTTATTCAGTAGCTTCTAAAGATATCTAATAACAAAATCTGGTTAATAACAGTTATTTTGATACAAATTGCTCCCTTTTTATTTATAAAAGTTCAGGGTCAAGATCCTCCCTTGTAAACATTCTTTCTAAATTTCTCATTATGTGTAAGTCCCCCAGGGTCAAGCACATGAGCATGGACACAAGATTATAATAGAAAATATGACCTTGGAAGAGAGACAGAGAGACCTGGCCTATCTTGTTGAAAAATGGGGAAAATGGCCTAGCACAGAAGAAAGAAAACTATCAGTTCTCAGCTTTGTAGAAAACTGTGGTCCCTGAGGAATGGAGACACTTGAGAAACAACTGAGTTAAGGAAAAGTTTGGATTAAAAGTTAAGAGTGGAAAGAAAGCCAATAGCATCCCATTGGCAGCCTCTAGTCCAGACAAGAAAAAGAAAGTAAGGAGCAGAAAATTGCCAGTGGTTCTTTAAAACACTGCATTTAAGAAGACTGAGGAGTCCCTCTCCTGGCTGGGCTCTTATTCAGTATCACTGCAAGAAGGAGCTGCTTCATGTAAAATGACTTGGCTTTTTTTTAAGGTTGATTTTGTAAAATTTATTTTATTTTTGGAGAGGGGAAGGCAAGGCAATTGGAATTAAGTGACTTGCCCAAGATCACACAGTTAATAAGTGTGTCAAATGTCTGAGGTCAGATATGAACTCTGGTCCTTCTGACTCCAGGGCCAGTGCTCTATCCACTGTGCCACCTAGCCGCCCCCACTTTTCTTTTTTAAGTGACTTTTCCAACTATCTTAGACAAAAAAATTGACTGGCGGATATGAATACAAAAGGCAGGAACATAGATGAGTAACAATTGCCTAAGTATTTCTCTTAAACACCCCAACTTTAAAAAAAAAACAGTTTTCCCCATTTTTTTTGTGGAAACCTTTTAGTGAAATCACACCTTGATGCTTCTTTAAACAGCATAATGAAAATTATTTAAGTCTTTCTTTTTTAACTTCTCAGGGTCATTTTGGATGCCAATCAGTATAATAGTCATGAGGGGAGGGGGATGGCAGAGTGAATAAAGTACTGGCCCTGAAGTCAGGAAGACCTGAATTCAAATTTAGCCCCAGACACATAATACTTACTAGCCGTGTGACCTTGGGCAAGTCACTTAACCCCAATTACGCTCCAAAAAAAAAAAGTACAATAGTCATTGATTATTTTTAAAGTAGTCTCATAAACATGTTATCTCATTGCTGTGGGTATTTCCTTTGTTCATATTACAAATCCTTCAGATCTCATTCTGTGAGATCTTGTATTAGGTAGCTCAAAGAGAGCTGCTGCTGGATATATACATTTATATGTGTATGTATATACGTGTACATATATACATACATATTTATACCTATACACAAATATCATGAAGACAAGAATGGGGGACAGTAGGAAACTGATGATTTTGCCCTCTTAGCTCAGCTTTTGTGCTTTCTCAGATTCATTTTCATGATAGTAGCACAAGGATTTTGTAGGGCTTGAGGAAAAGTTCAAAGACTAAGACCCAGACATCCCTTTTTAATTCATTACAAGGGAGCTCCCTAAATAATTTGAGAGAGGCACAGCGGGTCAAAGGAATTGAAAGGAGTTCTAACCCTAAGTCAGAGAGAGTCTTTATACAGAGATATTACTTCTCTTAGCAGAAGGAAGCAAATCAAAGATAGACTAAATACCTAAGGACTCAACTATTCCAAAATAAAATAAAAATAAACCCTAGTTCTTGATGGCAAAGACTCTGGGAGCCAACAATTGCTGCTCTTCATGGGAGGAAAGCACTTATTTTTTCCTTTTCCTTTTCTGGTCTAATGACTGGGTTAGGAGGGCCCTTGCATTTCTAAACAAGCTGAAGCAGGCTCTGGGGGTTAAACGAAAAGGAAGATTAAAGAGCAGACTCTCCTCACAGAGACAAAGTAGAGTCTTAACTGAGATTTTCTGTCTAGGAGAGAAAAAGAGAATGGGGAGTGGCAGAGACATGGCACCCAATAGGGAGGGAACTGCGAGGCCAGCATGACGCACAGATAAAGACTCAGCAGAGAGCAATGGACCATGGGGACCAGGCATAGCATGAGCAGCACAGTGATAGCACCAGAAGACTTTAGAGGACTTATAACTTCAGAGACTTTCATTGCCCTTGTTTTCCTTGCAACACAATTTTCTTATAAATGTGTCCATCATATATATTATCCCTTTTTCAAAAAGATATCCTCTTCTCATTGAGGCTGTATATCCCTGTGAAAGTGTAGGCTCTATGTTTATGGGGTGGGGAGAGGGGGAATAGATTTTTTTGCTACTTTTCTTACTATTCTGTTTCATTACAGATCTTTGCCTTCAACCAATTGCATCCTCTGGCTAATAAATAGAAGTAAATGCATTGGTGTACCTTTGGAATTCTCCATCATGACCTAGGAACGTCTTCATCCTGCAAGAGCGCATCAGCCCTTGCACTCACCCCCCAGTAGTCTCTGACCCTGGGGACCCTCTCTCACTTTGGAGGGTAGAAAGCAGAGAGATCCTCCCAGAGCTTTCATTTAAGGAGGTCACCCTGGCCAGACATCTCTTCATTTCCCATGTGACTGTGCCTTTTGGACTCCATTCGCCCTTCCTGTCTTGCAGGGTTATCTTCCCTTTCCCACACTTTTCAGTTGCCTTTTGTTTATTGTCTTCCTCAAATCAATGTTAAGCTCCTTGAGGGTCGAGACTGTTCTTCTTTTTCAAGTATTTGCATTTCCAGCCTTAGCACAGTGCCTGGTACTTATCAGGTGCTAAATAAATATTTATTTATGTGTTTGTTTGTTTATTTATTCATTCATTCATTTTTTAATTTATTGACTTGTTTATTCACTTTTAGTTTACAAGATTCATTTACAGAGTCACTTGAGTTTCAGATTTTCTCCCCTCCCCCCCAATGGTGGTGTACAATCATATATGGGATCTGTAAACATGTTCACATTGAACAGTAGTCTGGTTGTATAGAAGTGTCGTAACCAATGGGGCAAATAATGGGAAAAGAAAAAAAAAAAAGAAACAAATCCAAACATGGAAAAGAACAATAACATATGTTGCTTCAGTCTCCTTTTAAACTCTGGTCTTTCTAGATCTTTCTCTGAATGTAGGTATCTCCTTCCATTCTGATACTTGTAGAGTTGTCTTTTAACTGTGCATTGCTGAGTAGAGTCCAGTTTATCAAGGTTGGTCGTCATACATATGATGTATCTGTGACTGTGTACAAATTTTTCCTGGTTCTGCTCTTCTCATTTAGCATCAATTCATATAAGCCTCTCCAGGTAAATATGAAGTCCATCTCCTTCCCATTTCTTATAGCACAATAGTTATATAAATATTTATTGATTGACTGTTGGGAGGACTTTTGAGTTACAGTTCTGAGGACATGTTGATCTACAAAGCCTCTTGGATCTATAGCAGTTTTTCTGGAACATCTGTGATCATAAGGGAGGTATGTTAGTACAACACTTAGAAATCTTCTCTAAAGGATCAGCCAGGTGTGCTATAAACCATTCTCTCATTCCTTCAGCACAAATATAATAATGAGAGACACTCTGGCTAAGTGGATAGAAATCTGGGTTCAAGTTTTACTTCTAACTAATATAGGTTATGTAACCCTGGTCAAGTCATTATCCTCTGATCCAGGAAACACTCTAAGAATATAAGTATTCCTCTTTCCCTCTCAATTCTTCTCTTAAGATCATTAAGACATAACAGAATGACTCCCAGACCTTCTTTCTATTTAGACTTACTCTATGACTCATCACTCTGATGATGATAAAGTTCAGAGGAGACACATCTATCATCCCCACATGTATAATTAGATTGTAAACATTTTATTCTTGTTTAGACTTTATCATCATTATTTTCATGTTTATTTTTGTTTGTTTCTTTGTTTCTTTCTTTTAACTCCTGTATTTGAACTTCAAAGTTTCTGCAGAGCTCTGGTCTTCTTATCAGGAATACTTGGAAGTCCTCTATTTCATTAAAGATCTATTTTCCCCCTTGTAGGATTATAGACGGTCTTGCTGGGTAGGTTATTCTTGGCTGTATGTGTATATACTAATTAATTCTGAGGTAGAGTCTGACCTTTTTGAATACATGTCCAATTCTGTCTGTGAAACCAATCAAAACAATAAATAAATAAAAAGCTCTTTCTAACTGCATGGCTAATAAACTAGAACTAGTTACAGAATTTCTGCGCATGCACCATAATCTCTTCAAGGTGTTTCTATTTCATATTAGCATAATTCTCCCAGAAGCAGCCTGCTTCCCCATGTGGGGAGGTACTATTCGAGGCATTCTGCAAATGCACCAGACTCCCGTTACAGATAAAATAAGAGTAAATGGGTTCTGCAGTGGCACTATGGGGCTCTCCTATGAGTAAAAGGGATGATCTCCTATGGATGGTTATTATGTCATTGACCTTTCAGCTACTTAGAGCCTTTTTTGTTTATTCCTGGAATCTCATTACATTCAAGAGAATTGTTTATTTCTATAACTGGACCCTAAGTTAGTTAAGGGTTGCTTAAGGGCATCTTTTGGAAATGGGCACTTTTCATCATACAGTCTCCAGAAATCTACCATTTGTAGAAACTTAGCTCTAACAAGAGTTACTAAGATAAAGAGTTAAGAAACACAAGGTGAAAAGACATCAGCCAAGATGGCAGAATAGGAGGAAGCCATACAGCCCAGCTATCTCACAACTACTCCAAAAAATCTAGAAAATGCACCAAATTAAGTTTTGATAGGAAAATGTAAGAAAAAATCAAAATGTATCATTTTTCCAGGCCAGGTCCACATAAGAAGATAAACAGAGGTCTTGGACAATAAGGAAGGAGTTTAGTGAGGAGAGAAACACACAGAATGTTCCAGCATAATTCCTGAACTGGGGCCTGGGGCCATGCAGATGGAAAAGAAGAGATTCTAGATTCAACATGAAGGGGCCTGATGCTGGGTAGGGAGCAGAGATCGGTGCCAATCAGCAGGTCTGTTATTTATACTCAAGAATTGGGTCATGGGCCCACTGCAAACTGAGACGAAAAATCTGTGCCATGGAATGGTCATACAGGCAGTGGTCATAAAATGGGGATGTAAGTGACCCCTCAGAGCCCTCATATCATTGAAGATCATAGGAGAAGTCAAAGAAGACAAGAGGGCCTGGGAGTGATTTTGTTTTGGTGGTCTTTAAAGAATAAAGGAGAAATAAGGTAAAAATATGCCTTTCAAATCTTGGCTTGGAATGAGAATGAGAAAGGAGAAAAGGAACATAATGGGAAGGCAGGAGAAGGTTGGGGGAAATTATATCATATAATCAGGATGTACAAGTCAAAGTCTATACACACAAGGACAAAGAGGTAGAGCAGTGGTTCTCAACCTGTGGGTTGCGACCTCTTTGGGGGTTGAACGACCTTTTCACAGGGGTCACAGGGGTGGCTTAAGACCATCGGAAAACACATATTTTCGATGGTCTTAGGAACCGAGACACCCGCTCCTCTATCCTCTGTCTCCAGGAGGGTCTGCTGACATGCAAATATGCCCACATATGTGTATTAAAGGTTTGCAGCATTAGGAAGGTTGAGAACAACTGAGGTAGAGGGTTAAGCAACTGGTCAAAGGAAGGAAGAATCCACACATATGTATAATTGGGAACAGAATTACATTTTATTCAACAGGAAACAGGAGGAAAAGGAAAGAAGGGGAAAAGGAATGAATAAGAGACATAGTATATTTAGGGAAGAATTAGTCCTAAGCAGAATAAACTCTAACAGGGCAGTTAGGTGGCACAGTGAATAGAGTACTAGCCCTGGAGTCAAGAGGACCTAAGTTCAAATCCAGTCTTAGACACTTGACACACTTACTAGCTCTGTGAGCTTAGGCAAGTCAATTAACCCCAATCGCCTTGCCTTCCCCCCTCCAAAATAAATAAATAAATAAACCCTAACTAAGGGGAGTGGATCATGAAGAAGAGTTGAAAGGAAAGAAAGAAGGAGAAAGAACCTTAGATCAGGATCTAGGCCAGGGAAACAAAAGAGGAACAGGGGAACAAAAACAAATTGGTTATCCAAAAATTAAAAAAAAAATTATCCAAACAAAACTGATGCAGCTAAAATTAGAAGGGAAACAAGTAACTGGGATTTTTTTTTTTGCAAAAAATTTCTACTGATAAAGGTCTTGTTTCTAATACATTAGCTAAATGAACTGATTCGATTTTGTAGGAATAAGAGACATTCCCCAGTTCATAAATGGTTAAAGGACATGAACAGGCAGTTTTCAAAGGAAGAAATCTAGGCTATCAGTAGCCATTGCTTGAGTATGCATATCTGTTACAAAGGGTTTGTTTGGTTTTTTTTCCAGCAGAGGGAGAAATGACATGTAAAGAAAATAGAAAAATTGCCCCAAATCACTAATAACTAGAGAAATGCACATTAAAGCTATTCTAAGGATCTATCTCACATCCATCCATCAGATTTTCAAAACTGACCCCCCCAACAAATGAAAACAATAAATGTGGGAGGGAATGCAGAAAAATAGGTACATTAAATGCACTACTGTTGCGGTTGTAAATTGTTCCAGCTATTTTGGAAAACAAAAAACAATTAAGAACTATGTCCTAAAAGCTATTAAATTGTGCACACTCTTTGCCCCAGAAATGCACTTATTATGTCTGAGGAAAAGAATGCATAGGTACAAGAATATGTCAGCTCTTTATGTGGTGGCAAAGAAATGAAAACTCAGGTGGTGCCCAACAATTGAGGAAGATGGTTTCAGAGAAACTTGGGAAGACTGGAATGAAGTGATGCAGAGTAAAGTAAAAACCAAGAGAATAATTTATTCAAAAACTGCAAAATTGTTAATTTTGAAAGACTGAAGAACTCTGATCAATGCAGTTACCAACCTGGATTTCAGAAGGCCCATGACGGAACATGCTGCCCACCTTCTGACAGGCAATAGAATTAGAGCCCAGACTAGCACAGGACTTAAGTTTTCTGGATGTGGTCAGTGTGGGAACTAATTTTGTTGGGTTGTGCATATTTGTTACAAGGGTTTGTTTTGTTTTGTTTTGTTTTCTAATAGAAGGGGAAGTGATCTAGAGAAGAAATATATTTTTAATTGAAAAATTTAATTAAATTAAAACAAAGAAATGCAAGATCATAGTAGAGAGTGATCTGGAAAACTTTAACAAAAAAAGAAAAAAAACAATATTTAATTAATTTAAACCACTTGCGTGTTGATGAGTGCCCCAAATTTTTCAACCCACATTGACTTCCTCCAAACGCCCAAAAAGCTTGAGGTTCTTCCTTCTCCCACTCCTGCCAGTTGAGATGAGTTCAGGGAATAGCTGCTCATTTTAATGTAGTTTAAACTGATGTAGTTTAAACACCATTAAAATGGTATATCTCCTGAGAGGAAATGCTTTCAAAAGTAAAATGCAAATGTTTTTCTACTTATTCTCCGTTTAAAATGATGTGTGTCACTGCTCCCATCTAAATCTGTTCAGAGGGAACTCTTGGGAGAACAGCTCAAAGCTGACTGGACCCTATTTTCATGGCAGACCCTGGCAGCTAGAGCCATCTCCCCTTTAGTTTAGTCCCATTAGGAAATTCATATGACATATTTGCAAGCAAAAGAAAATCAGCATTGTCCATTATAAGTCTTCAGTGTTGTATGCTGTCAAAATATTTAACACTGAGCAACTTAACAACTGAACCTCTTTCTCTCTTGTCTAGGAACTCTCTTGGTTTTGTTTGTTTGTTTGTTTTCACAGAATATTTATATTTTTTATTCGTTTTCTTGTTTACATCATTCATTTTCATTACATTTTTGAATTACAAATTTTCTCCCCGTCTTGCCCCCGCCCCAACCCCAAAACAGCAATCCCAGATGGACTTCATACTCACCTGGAGAGGCTTATATGAATTGATGCTGAGTGAGAAGAG
>JAQQSW010003672.1:0-14636 GCA_028646575.1 Pseudocheirus occidentalis | reverse complement strand
TGAACTGTTGAAACTGAACATTGTACTGAATAAAGATTTGTAATGGAATAAACAGAGTGTTCACTAATACTGTGTAATTGAATCTTAAAAGCTGTTCACAGTAACATTCTCTCAGGAATCTACTGCTGATTGGCTTAACAAGGACTAAGTATGATCAGAGATGTGAATAAGAAATGACCATGCCATGTGGATAGTTCAAGGAAGAACCCTGAACTCCATTTATTGATGCTTAGAACAAAGTTTTTAAAGATCCAAATGACAAAAATTCTTATCTTAATCATAACCTGGAATATTATTGCTAATAGAATAGTCTGCTATACCCAGGGAGTAGTTTGCATAAGGCAAAGCTTGTTATCAAGGATCCAAGAAGTCATGGGGAAGGTCAATTGTCTCTTATCTACAAGACAAAGGATGCTCCCTGAGAGCAGGCCACAATCTCAAAAACATTTGCATACAATCCAATCCCCAAGAATCAGGTATTTTGACTTACAATAGTCTTTCATCTGTTATAACTTGGAAGTATCATAATATAATAAAGAACATGTCCTTTTTAGTGTCTGAAGTTTGGGGGCAAAGGTTTTGATGTCAGGATATCAAACAAAAGTCCTTTTAAGCATACATCTGAGGTTCTTTCAGGGGACCAGGCTTTGCAAGCCATATCACCTTGAAAGGAAGTAGAGTACATTATTAAGGTCTCTATCTGAGTCCTACATCAGGCTTCTTTGGCTTCCCACACTTCAGTAACCATCTTCAATGATTTTTGAGACCAAGAATGTGAAATCTGATTTTGCTTCCATTTCTTCTCCCTCTGTTTACCAGGAAGTGATGGGACCTGTTGCCAATATCTTAGTTTTTCTTTTTTTATTATATGATAGGCTTCAAGTCAGCTTTTATACCCTCTTATTTCATCCTTAACAAGAGGCTTTTTAATTCTTCTTCACTTTCTACTATCAGAGTGATATTTTCTCCATATCTGAGATTGTTGATATTTCTCCCAGCAACCTTAATTTTGACTTTTGATTCACTGAGTCTGGCATTTTGCATATTGTAATCTTTATGTAGTTTAAATAAATTAAGATGACAATTTACAACCTTGTACTCCTTTTGCAATCTTAAAACCAATCACTTGTTCCATGTTTGGTTCTATCTGTTACTTCTTGTCCCATATACAGGTTCCTCAAGAGACAAGTAAGATGATCTGATACATTCACCTTTTTCAGGACTTGCCATATTTTGTTGTGATCCACATAGCCCAAGACTTTAGTGTAGTCAGTAAAGTAGAAATAGATGTATTTTATTTCTTTCCTGGAATTTTGTTGTTTTTTCCATAATCTAGCAAATGTCAGTTTGCTTTCTAGTTATCTTGCCTCTTAAAAAAACCACTCTCTACTTCTGGTATTTCTCAGTTTACATATTGCTAAAGCCTAGCTTGTAGAATATTAAGCATAACCTTATTTGGATGTGAAATGAGGACAATTTTTTGGTTTTTGATAATTTGAACATTCTTGGGCATTTGCCCTTTCTTAGGATTGAGATAAGACTGTGAACCAGGAAGTGGAAGACTAGAATAGAAGTACTTGAATATAAAGGACCAGACAGATGGGCTTGGGTTTGTTCCCCAGCAATCTGCAGTTTAGTTCTAGTAGCATAGGGAAAATAAGGGGGAAAAAAGAAAAATATTAATTAACTGATTTATCTGTCAAAAGGGCTGATATAAGAGGTGTAAATGGGAATAATATAAATAAAATTTTAAAAAACACCTTTATACAAAGTAATTTCAAAATTGAATGGGAAGAGTAGTGAAAACTAGGGGAATTGGGTGGATCAAAAAATGGCCATGTTCACCAGGGTACACAACCAGAAATTTGAAAGGAGCTCAGAATATTAAAAGACAAAGCTGAGGAAGGAACAACTAGGTGCTGTTGAGACAGCTGTTTCAAAGACAACTAGTTAAGAGACAGAATATTTTGTATGGGAATGGCAAGCAGAACGTTGTCTAGGATAGTTATGTCAGGGAGGTCAACATGAAGTCAGTCTGCAATGAAATCTGGATATTAATTGTAAAAGACTAAATACAAAGCAAAGTGCATTTTTTCCTAAACAAAAAAAGGAATCATGAGTTTTTCTTGAATAGTGAAATGGCATGGTCAGACCTATGCTGTAGAAATATCAATTTGACAGCAATGTAGAAGATATATTAGACATGAGAGAAATTAGAATGAAGGATATTAGGAATCAGAATTGGACTGACTTCTTCATAGAGTTAGGGCTGTGTGACTTTGGACATGACATTTAGAGTCTTTGAGAGGGGTGGCAAGATGGAGCAGTAAATAGAGCACCAGCTCTGGAGTCAGGAAGACCTGAGTTCAAATCTGGCCTCAGACACTTCACACACACACACACACACACACACACACACACACAAACTAGCCATGTGACCTTGGGCAAGTCTCTTAGCCTCAGTTGCCCTCCAAAAAGCCAAAAAAAGAAGCAATGTCTTTGTGAGTCAACTTCATCTCCTCATAAGATGTTTGATGGTATGAAGATATCTTCTCTCTTTATATTCCTGGGCTCTTGTGACGATTAAGTGAGTGTAAAAACTCATGTGAATATCATCTTTTAATGTACATGTGATGTGAGTCTAAGGAAGATAAAAATAATATGATTTGCAAACAAATATATTTTGGACTTAACCAATTTAAATTCACAGATGACATAGAATTGACAGATTTCAAAATTCTATTTGGAAGAAAATTGTTTTTCACATATCTTATTTAAGTGTTCTATTAATGGTGTAATGTATTCAATTGTAATTTAGTTGGGAATAAAGTTATTAATTTATGACATGGTGCCAGATAACTGACGGACAATGATTACATACAATTGCCCTGGTGATGACATTGATATAGTTGAATGTATTTTGTACATTCATTTTCAGTTGAACTGATAGGAAATACCAGTATTGAGAAATTGATTCATGTATTCTTTCATTTCTATAGATAATTGTGTATGACCCCAACTCTATTCAGCTTAATTATTCCCATAGGGTAGATAGTATTAACATCTATTTTATTTTGAGTATTTTGATTTGTTGTATATTTTCTTTAGATTTATAAGCACATGGACTCATCTTTTGGGAGAAAAATCTTGATACAACTAAGTAATGAGTTGTTTTTCTCCCTCTAGTCCATTCTCTCTCTAATCTATCTTCTCCATATTTGTTTATGTAATCATTACTCTTTTACTCAAAAACTCTCATTCACCCTCCATTGCCTTTAAAATAAAGTACAAATATCTGAATTCTATTTCAGATCAACCAAACTCAGGCTACAATCTATATGATCTAGCTGATCTTATACTACCCATGTTTATGTATTCTATATTCCAGTGAAACTGGACTATTCTCTATTTTGTCCTCTCTCATTTTTTTTAATCATGATTTTGCTTATGCTGTCCCTCATGCCTCCTCTACCACATAGACATTTGATTGAGTCTTTCCCTTCATTAAAAACATATATCAATTCCTCCAAGGCATTTTCATTATACGTTTTCTGGTAAAAAATAGTCTTGTAGGTCAAAGGATGCTGGATTCTAAAGACTTGGACTTGAATCCCTTTTCTGCCATTTATTTTTTATATAAGATCAAATAAGTCATCTAGACCATCTGGGCCTCACTACCATTATTTTGAAGTGAGAAGTTTGGACTGGATGATATATTAGGTCTTGTCCAAATTTAAAACTAGAATTTGATGATCTTTCTTAAACTCATAAAACCAGATATTTTCTTTATACTTATTCATCCTCCCTTATAGCATAATTATTTGTGGACTAGACCATATACACCCTGCATATCTTTTACCCTTCTGCCAATTATTTCCTAAATTCCTTGAGAGCAAGGCTATGTTATAGCTATCTTTGTAATTCCCTTGTTTTGTCCAGAGCAGGTACTTAATCATAGTTGAATTGAATGGGAATACCACTGCAAAAAGTGACATTTTTACTTGTATACCAACTCCAACCCCCTCCAGAGGCACTACAGTATCATAGTATTTAATAGTTTTACTGAGTATCCTAGCATAAATTGATAGTTCTGTTCTTTGGCAAAGTTATATTAGTTTTTTAATGAAATGGAAAATACCAGTAAATATTAATGAGCTCAGACTTGATACACATCAAGCACAAATGTGATTTTTGTTAGATGAAAGGGATACAATGATCCTTATGTAAGGAAATCAATGGTCACTAAGGACTGTTCCACCTCTTAATCACAGATTCTGTGGTCTATGAGAAAGGCATGATCTCGCATACAAGGTCTGTCCCAATCTCTCACATAGTACTCTTTTTGTTTCTAAAACTGAACATGTTCATGCTTTGTATGCACTCCTTGGGAGGGCAGGTATGGATCTTTAGACAGTTTAGACCACTTTTATAATTCATATAAGGAAATCCTAATGTAGAAATTTCCTACATCAATAAAGGTGGGCAACAGATTTTTAATTTATTTTAATTTTATTTGTAATTAATGAATTAATTAATTATTTTAAATTTTTTATTTTAATTTATTCCATTAATACAGCAGATCTTAAATTGGGATTTATGGATTATATATATATGTGTATATATATAATAGGTAGATATAGATATTAACTTATATTAATTAATATAGATTGTATTAATAATAGATTATTACTATAATAGATTGTTAATATGTTAATATAATTAATATATGCATTAATGGAATACAAAACTGCATTTCAATATAGTTGATTTTCTTTGTAATACTTGGTATTTTATTTTAGGAATTAAAACAAAACATTATTCTAAGAAGGGGTGCAAGTCCTCAAATTTCTAAAGGAGTCTATCCCATGCGCGCGCACACACGCACACACACACACACACACACACACACACACACACACAAGATTGAGAACCTCTGTCTTAAAGAGTCATCTGGGGACTGAGAAATTCACTGACCTACCCAAAGTCACATGACTAGTTTGTGGCAGAAGACAGACCAGCAAAGGTCTTTTAAATTTCAAAACTGATGCCTTATCCTGCTCAAGTGTCTTCCTTCTTTTCTATGTTTGTTATATTTACTTATCTGTGTACATTGAATTTACTCCTACCAGCAGTGGAACACAAATTCTGTTAGGGCAAGGCCTGCTTTCATTTTGTCTTTATCCCAAGCACACAAACAACATGCCTTCATTCATAGTTTAGGCACTTAATAAATGTTACCTGACTTGAATTAAACTGAAATGAATTGAATGAACTGCTGAACAAAGGGATAGGGTTGAGGATAATTTTTCACTTTCCAGTAGAGGAAGTAGTGTGGACTCCATTAACAATAGTACTTATTGACAATTTCTTAAATTTTTAGAGACAATTCACTTGGATTGACTTGTTTTCTGATGAAACAAATTATATTTTGAATATGGACTTAGAAGGTAGGCTACATGGGGGCAGAAAGATGCCTTTTTTGCCCCATTTCTCAGAATAGTAGCAGGTATGGGTTACTAATTGTGGGCATATATGTGACAGTAACTTTGGATTTGACTGTGTCTCTATTGTGCCATTCACTTACATTGGTATTCTAAGCCTAAAGTCCCATTAGTATGTCAAAGACTAGGTAGACTTCTGATGAATGTTTATTTGGCACACTGTTCAGCCTGTTATGCACAAGTGCATAGAATTAAAATAATAATTTCTAGTTGATTTCATGCTTCTGTAGCTTAATGGTCTCTGATGCTTATAGTAGATCCATTATACAAACTCTTATACAGAAAAGATGCACTGAAAGAAAATGTCAGCTTTTGAATAAACCACTGTCCAAATTTACTCCCAAATGAAATTGAAAAGAAAATTGGAAATATGACTTTTAGAAGGATTTACTACTATCTCTTTTCTGGGTAATTTGATACGGTGGTATTCATAATGATCAGTGAAGTACTAAGAGTAATTTTCCTGCTCATATCTATGCACTGACCTGACATCTCTTGTTTTTCCTTTAAGTACAGTTGAATGTAATTAACCAACAGCTTGGGACTTGATTAAAATGTCACATTTTATGGGTTGATGATCATTTTCCATGCCTGTCCCAAACTGGGAGGTTAAAAAATCGACTTGATCTATATGTTGAGCAAATGTTTACATACTTTGTAGAAGTGTGAAATTGACATAACCCATTCAAAAGATTCTCTCTATGTAAATTGATTGAATAAACTCTTCCCTGGCTCTTTTTAATAGAATAGGCCCTTCTAATAGAAGGTGATAGTTGTATCAATATCTCCAAGCAGTGAATAGCAACCAAATTATTTGGCTTTATACATAACATATATTTCAAATTGACAGATTTGTTTTTCTAATGATTCACTACATTGAAATTTAAAATTAGATGCGGTTCCAGACTGAAGGACAATTAAGGTGGGTAAAGAAAGATTGAAATTGAGAAAGGTGGGAAAGGTAAGTCATTTTATGATGAAAACCTTTCTGTGTGTAATGCATGAATTGGGCAAGTTATGACTATTAGCAAAATTACCTCTGCCAGGCATATGGGAATACTTACCCTTAAGGGGATATTTTAGCTGGTACAACAATCATACCCAAATGCTTCTGATCAGTGGATCAATGTTAACATAGAAGAGAGTCTTTAATTGTCTAGAGTGTATATACTTGAACTTTTCCTGTTTAAGATATTTTGTCAAGCTTTTTTATCATGACATGGAAGAAGGCAAGAGAAATTTAAAAAAATATTTTCAGTTGTTGATTCATAATAGATACAAATATGTTTCAGCTACTTGGTGGGGGGGAGGAAGTCTCAAGCCCCAAATATTTGTTCTTTAAAAGAATATCTTCAGGCATAAATGTGAATTCTTTCAAATAGGCAAAAACACATCAATTGTAGTGTTACCAGAATTGGAAGTAACTAAGTCTAGATATACGTGTGACTAGATAAAATGTTCTCTATGCACTCCAGATTACATCTATAATCAAAATAACAGATAATGAAGGTCTAAACAGAGGTGATGGCTTTGCAAAAGGAGAGAAGAGGATGAATGTGAGGATATTCTAGAGTTAGGATTGGTAATATTTGGCAGCTCATATGGATGTAAAGGGCAAGGGAATTAAGTCAAAGCTGAACCAAAGTTGTCACCCTGGGTAACTGAAAGGACAGGCATGCTATTCAAAAAGAGAAGAAAGTTTGGGGAAATAGTGGGGTTCTTGGGGGAGGGTCTAAGGGCTAATGTTATGATATTATGGTAAATAACTATAGATTTTGTTCTCTTTTATATTTTAATAGTATTGTACATAGCAGTCAATACCCAATTATAATATAGAAGACTAAAGATCAAAGTATCTGCAAAACTTTTCTATTACTAAATATGCCTTTTATAACCTGTGACTTTAAGAAAGTCACACAAAATCTTTGGTCCTTAATTTGTTTATGTCTAAAATGAGTGATTTCGACTTATTTCTAATTAAATGAAGGACTTTTAGGAGCAGAGCCATGATGGTGGAGTAGAAGAAGCACTCAACCAAGCTCTCAAAATATTACCCTCCAAATAAATTTAAAATAATGCTTCAACTAGAATTTTGGGGTGAGAGCCAATGGAAGTATGGAGTGAGATATTCCTCTAGCTGAAGATAACTTCAGTGGTCAGAAGGAGAACTCTATTGCATGGGGTTGGAGGTTAACCTAGAGCCCTGTGGATGAGGCACATGTGGTGAGCCCAGGTGGTGGTGATAGAAGCAGCAGCAGCAGCTTCAGGAGTTATCAAGGCAGATGTGGTAAGATTTGCCAGCTAGTCAGAAACGGATTACAGGGGGCCCCTGTGCTAGCACTGGATAACTGTCTAGATGCTATTTGATAGATTCATTATCTATGTTTATTTTGGGTCACAATTCAAGGGTGAAGAGGAGGACTTTTGGTCAACTGGGAGCAAGACCCCTGAGAGTAGTATCACTTCCAGTCCTAAGGTTGCGGGGTCCATGCAGAGCAGTATCCATGGCAATAACAAGAGATCAACATCCCTTCCAGGTTAAGGACCAAAAAGAAGGTAGACCAGGAGAGCAGTGACCATAAATCTTCTGAGATCATTTAAACTTGGAAGCACTGAAAACTTCTGAGCACTCAAAACAAACTCTGAAAAAAGCAGTAAGAAAAAGTCTGAAGCAATAAATTAGGTACTTAATTCATAGCTGTAAAAGACCATAGCAATCTAATGTTTGATAAACCCAAAGATCCAAGCTTTTGGGAAAAGAACTCATTACTTGACAAAAACTGCTGGTAAAATTATAAAATGGTTTGTCAGAAACTAGGTATAGTCTAATATCTCATACCACATACCAAGAAAAAGTTAAAATGAGCACAAAATTAAGATATAAAAGTTGATACCAAGGGCAAATTAAAGGAGCACAAAATGGTTTACATATAAGACCTATGTATAAGGGAAGTGTTTATGATCAAACAGAAGACAAACAAATTATGAGATATAAAATGGGTAACTTTTATTATATTAAATTAAAAGGTTTTTACATAAATAAAAGTCAATGTAGCCAAGATTACAAGAAAAGCAGAAAGCTGGCAGAAAATTTACAGCAAATGTCTCTGATAAAGGCCTTGTTTCACAAATATTTATAGAACTGAGTCAAATTTATAAGAATACAAGTCATTCTCAAATTGATAAATGGTCAGAGGATATTAACATGAAGATTTTAGGTGAAGAAATCAAATCTATCTATAGTCATATGAAAAAAAATAATGCTCTAAATCACTTGTGATTAAAGGAATGCAAATTAGAACAACTATCAGGTTGGCTAATTTGACAGAAAAGGAAAATCATAAATGTTGGTGAGAATGTGGGGAAATTGGGACAGTAATACCCTGTTGGTGGAGTTTTGAACTTATCCAATGATTCTAGAAGGCAATTTAGCAGTTATGTCCAACATAGCGATATACCCTTTGACATAGCAATATCATCAATGGGTCTATATTCCAAAGAGATTTGTAAAAAGATTAAAAGGATCTATATAGCAATTCTTTTAGTGGTGGCAAAGAACTGGAAATTGAGGAGATATCCATCAATTAGGAAATTACTAAACTAGTTGTGTTATATGATTGTAAAGGAATGCAATTTTGCTATAAGAAATGATAAACAAATTTATTTCAGAAAATCCTGGAAAGGCTTGCATGAACTGATGCAGAGCAAAATGAGCAAAACCAGGAGACTATCATATACAATGATAGCAATATTGTATGAGGATAAACTGTGAATGACTTAGCTGTTCTCATCAATATGATGATCCAAGACAATTCCAAAGGACTATAATGAATAATGCTTTTCACCTCCAGAGAAAAACTGATGACATCTGAATGAAGATTAAAACATATTATACTATTTTCACTTTTTAATGTGTATTTTTAATATTCTTTCCAAACATTGATTAATATAGAAATATGTTTTGCATGACTGCCCATGTAATAGCCTACATCAAATTGCTTGCTTTCTCAATGAGGGAGGAAGGGAGATAGGAAATTTGTAACTCAAAATTTGTAACTCAAAGAATTATAAATCTTTTTACATGCAATTGGAAATAATAAAATACTATTAAAAGAAAAGCCTAAAGCGTAGGATGATGCACTATCCCCATCCCACACCAGAAAAGAACACAATTTTAGGGTAAAGTTCAAAATCAAGAAATTAAATGGGAAATTGAACAAGCACTGAAACAAAACAAAACAAAACAAAAATTTAACCATGAAAAGCTACTGTGGTGACAGAAGATCAGGACATAATGAGCTGGGTTTTTTTAAATAGCTAAAATTTAAAAAATTCAATCCTAATTCTTATGTAACACTAAGAGATTGACACTTAAAAAGGAAGCCAATAGAGAAAGTCATAAGGGTAGTAACTAAATGTGATAAATGACCTGCTCTTTATTGTACATTTAGTTGCATAACCTGTAGAAAAGTCAGAATTATCCTCTCTCACATAAATGATCAATATAATTGTGTATGTTTACATTATAGCTCTTAATCTGAACGCAATGAGTTTACTCTCCTGTCTCTTTTTCTTCTTTGCTCTCTCCTCCTTCTATTCAATTGTTCCTTCCTTTCATAACTTTATTCCTTTTTTCTTTCCTTCTTTCCTTTTCTTTTCCCCTTGCTCCCCTTTGTTAATTTGTTTCTCTGTCCCTCTATAACTCTTTCTACCTATCTTTTTCTGTAACTTTTCTAGCTATCTTTCTCATATCCTCCAGTTTAAAAACCATAGTTCGAAGTTGTTAATGATGAAAACAGACACATTTTCATTAAACACATGAAGTTTGAAATTCCGATTCTTACTACTGTAGAGGTTATCTATACTCATCTTACTATTGTAGAGGTTATCTATACTCATCTATCAGATTCATAGAGAAGTAGATGGGTAGATTCTACTTGGTAATAATTGATTTCCTTTGTAATTCTACATATTTTAGGGAGTTAGAAACATTATTCTGAGAAATTGTACACTGGCTTCATGGGATTACTAAAGAGGTCCATGACATATACACAAACATGTCCAGAACTCCTGATCTAAAAATAGAAACAATGAGGTGCAGGCTCTGGGAACTGTCCCCCCCCCCCAAACTCTGATTAGATCTTCTCGTTTGATCAGGCATTTGTCTAAGGCCATAATTATACCTAGGCCCAAATCTCTGTTACAAGCCTAGCCCTCCTTTGTCCAGCAATTTCCCACCCTTGATCCTCCCAAAATATCTGTACCCAAATCTGTTATACCCTTGAACTGGCCTAGCCCACCATTGTCTGTCTTCTCCAGGAAGCCTCCATGGACTTAATCACTCATTACTGGAGTCTGACCTCATCTGACTCCTTCTGAAGACCCTCCCCAAGCTCCTCCTCTAGACTGCATCTAAAATCTTCCCACAATCTTTCTGTATATAAGACTCCATCTTGCCTCCATGAGGTGTGAGAGCACCAGAGAATGATCTAGTGCAGACTCACTCTGTTTCAGATGATTCTGGCCTACTTGTCCAAGGCAAGCATCACAGATTCCGATGCTTCTTAAGAATCTACCCATTATGCCGAACTTTTAATAAACTTCGCTTGCTTTGGGCAGGCAGGCCAGATTAAGTTTGATGCAGAGTAAATCTGCGTTAGGTCATTCTATGGCACTCTTACACACATGGGGGCAAGAAGGGGTCTTATATACAGAATCTTGTGGGAGGAGTCTAGGGGTGGTCTGGAGGAGGAGTTTGTGGAGGGTCTTCAGGAGGAGTCAATGAGGTCAATGCAAGGGTGGATTGATATTTTGACAGGCTTAAGGGAGGGAAGTAGATGGACAATGGAGGGCTAGGCTAGTAACAATGAAAAACTTATGGCCTCTGTAAATGTGTCGTCAAGTGGGAAGATTTAATCAGAGTTCAAGGGGTTTCCAAGGAATGCCTGTACAGTAAAGATTCAAAAGAAAGCAAGAGGGTTCCCAGAGCTTTCACCTCATCAAAGTGACCTGTAGGGTTCTTTCCACCTCTTTATCTATGATTCTTTAATCCTGTGAGTGTGACTATAAATCATTCTCTTGGATGTTCCTAGTATTTCATTTCATCATATGTCTCTATTTTGATATTGTGGCATTTACAGGGGAAACCTTCCAATAATTCATATGAAGAACAAAGTAGGGAGTTAGTGGTAATTCTGCCTGGCAAAATAACAGAATCCTGTTATTGGTCTCTATACATGGGAGTTTCTTTCACTATAGAAGTCAAATAAGGGTTACATAGGTCTATTTTGAGTTATTCATATGCCACTTAAATAGCCTCAAATGTTTCTCTGAATTTAAAAAAAACAATTACCCTGGGGAGTTAGGAGCTTTGCATATTTAATTATCAGCTATGCATTTCCTGTTCAGTGTCTTTCTATTTTCTGCTAACTCTCAGATGGAGGATAATAATAAATGTTTGTTCAGCAGCAGCTGGTCCCAGATTGTTATCCTCTCATGAACATACTTTATTTATTCATATCCTTTTTTAACCGTTTTTATTCTCTACCCTCCTGTTTGAGACCATGAACAGGAGAGAAATATGCAACAGTCTTTAAACAGTTCCCTTTCAAATTCCTCCTGCAAAATTAAGTCCAATTGTATATATAATCAATCTCATGTGGCAAAGAGTGCAGCAGTGGAAATTAAAATGTTTGTCTCCAATTGGAAATTAAAATAAATTCTGGAAGGAGGAAAAACAGGTCTTCCAACATCACATAATATTGGGACAAATGTTATACCTTGTAGAGAGTCATCAAAGAGAGTTGTTTTATGTTGATTTTGGAATAAAGGAGTAATGTGATTTTATTTTTTCCCACATTTCAATATTTTATTTTCTTAAAAATTTGTTTTGTATTTTATTTTTTCCCCAGTTATATGCAAAAGCAATTTTTAACTTTATTTTTTTAACTTTGAGTTACAAAACCTCTCCCTTTCTCTTTCGCCAACTTCCATGTTGAGAAGGCAATCAATTTGATTTAGGTTATACTTGTGTAGTCATAAAACAAACAAACAAACATATCCCTATTACTCATATTGTATAAGAAACATAGACACCCCCCCCAAAAAAACCCAAGAAAAAAAAGGAAAAAAAAGGAATGCTTCAATCTTCAATCTGTATTTATACTCCATTAGTGTTTTCTCTTGGGATGGATAGCATTTGTCATAATTCCTTCACAATTGTCTTGGATCATTATATTCCTGAGAATAGCTAAGTCATTCACAGCTGATCATCTTTCAATACTGCTGTTGCTTTGTACACAGTACATTTTGCTTTGTATCTGTTCATGCAAATCTTTTCATGTCTTTCTGAAACCATCCTGCGCATCATTTCTTATTGCACAATAGTATTTCATTATAACCACATACCACAATTTAGTCATTCACTCCTTATTTGATGGACATCACCTCAATTTCCAATTCTTTGCCACCAGAGAAGAGCTGATATATATATATATATATATATATATATATATATATATATATATATATATATATATACACACACACACACACACATGTATATATGTATATATGTGTGTATATATGTGTGTGTGTGTATAGTATGTATACGTCCTTTCTCTCTCTCGCTCTCTCTTTCTTAACCCTATTAAGTCCCTTATGTTTTCCCTTTCCTGTTGAACTTTTAATGTTTCTCTTGAGTCTTATATCTGAAAGTCAAATTTTCTATTCAACTCTGCTATTTTCATCAGGAATGCTTGAAAGTCCTCTATTTCATTTAACTTCTATTTTTCTCCTGAAAGATTCTATTCAGTTTTGCTGGGTATGTGATTCTTGATTGTAATCCTAGTATTTTGCTCTCTGGAATTTCATGTTGCAAGCCCCCGGATCCTTTTTTTAAAATTAATTAATTAATTAATTTTCTTGTTTACATCACTCATTTCCATGAGATTTTGAGTTACAAATTTTCTCTATGTATTTCCCCTACCCACCACTCCAAAACTTCAATCCCACTGTATAGCCCCTCCCCCAATCTGCTCTCTCCTATGTTCTCCCCTATCACCCCTCTGACTTTCCAGTAGGGCAGAATGGGTCTCTCTACCCCAGTGACTCTATGCCTTAATTCCCAGTTGCATGTAGTTATGTCATTCCCAGTTGCATGTAGTTAGTAATACTACTACTACTACTACTACTAATAATAATAATAATAATAATAATAATAATATACACACAAATATATTTTTAACATTTGATTATAGAAATTTAAATTCTAGATTCTTTACCTTCCTCCCTCATCACCCACTGGAAGGACAAGCAATTTCATGCAGGCTGTACATGTGTAATTATGCAGAACATCTCCACAGTGGACATATTGTGAGAGACTGATTATATGTCCCTCCTTCCTATCCCAACCCCCCTTGTTCTAATCTCTACCCTGTCCCTTTACAGAAGTGTGTACTTCCAGCAACCCTTCCCTCCAATCTGCCCTCCTCACCATAATCCCACCTCTCATCCCCTTTCCCCCTACTCTGTGTGGGTGATACCCAGTTTAGAGTTTATGTCATTCCTTCACTAAGCCAAATTGAATGAGAGTAAGGTTGACCCTTTCCCTTTTGCCTTCCTGTTCTTCCTCTCCATTGTAAGAATTATCCCTTGCCTCTTCTATATGAGATGATTAACCCCATTCTGTCTCTCCTTGTCTCCTCTCATTCTAATCCTCTCCTCCTCAGAATTTCACCTTTTAAAGTATCATGCCTTCCTATTCAATTGATCCTGTGCCCTCTATGCACACATATAGACACATACTCAGATACGTGTTCATACATGTATATATATATATATACCTTCCTATATAGACAGATGAGTATGTTTAGGTATATATACTTTTGTGTTCCCTTCACTTATCCTCATACAGAGAAAAGTTTCATAAGTTACAATTATTGTTTTTCCATGTTGGCATGTAAATAGTTCAACTTTGATAAGTTCCTTATGACTTCTTTTCCATGTTTACCTTCTAATGCTTCTCATATTTGGGTATCAAATTTTCTTTTTAATTTAGGTGTTTTTTTCAGCAAGCATGTTTGAAAGTCCTCCACCTCACTGAATGACCATATTTTCCCCTGGAACATTATACTC
>JAQQSW010003671.1:0-14636 GCA_028646575.1 Pseudocheirus occidentalis | reverse complement strand
ATCATTCTCATTTCTCTTCCCAATTTTTCCTCCACTTCTCTTATTTGGTTTTCAAAGTCCTTTTTCAGTTGATATATAGCTTCTAGGCATTCTTCAATTGTCTTGGAAGCATTTGGTGTGGGAGTTCTGAGTTCTGGGCTGTCTTCCTCCCGTTCCATGCTTTGATCCTTTTTGTCCACAAAAAAAGACTCTAGAGTTTTATTGCTGTTCTTATTTTGTTTCTTTTTCCTCATGTTGGCCAGTCAATTAATTGGTTGGGGTTTTTTTAGCTTCCAGGGGGGAAAGCTCTGTTTCAAATCACTGGGGTTTTCCCAGCTGCCGGAGCTATTAGGGGGGGTGTTGCAAGTCCCCCCAGCTTTGGCTTGCTGAAAGCACACCCCAGGACCACCACCCAGGACCATGATCCAGATCCAGGCCGCTCAATGCAAGAGCACTTGGCCCTGATCAATCGATTCAGTTCCCCTGCAGAGTCCGCAAGCCAGGGACTCTGAAGCAGCCTGGTGGGGGCCTCCGCTGGTTCCAGCAGTTCCTTTCCCCCACTGCTTCCTTGCCCAGGGGCAGATTGGACAAACTGCTTTTCTTCCCCCAAATTAATTTTCAAAGTTTCACTTTCACTAACAGTCTCTGACCCAGGTTTGTGGGATTTGAAGATCCCCTCAGGCAGGTGCTTTAGATCTTCTCTGAAGTATGCTCAACCTGCAGCTTGGGAGGCTCAGCTCCTCCTGGCCGCCCTGGGGCCGGGCCTGGCTGTGGCTGCGGTTTTGGGCTGGGCCGGTCTCTGCTCCAGTGG
Organism: Pseudocheirus occidentalis; assembly: GCA_028646575.1. Lineage (NCBI taxonomy): Eukaryota > Metazoa > Chordata > Mammalia > Diprotodontia > Pseudocheiridae > Pseudocheirus > Pseudocheirus occidentalis. Next base: position 13,846 of record JAQQSW010003671.1, on the reverse strand, counting down.
GAGCTGCCCCTCTCCCATCCCTGTTCCTCACTCCTTGGCAGATGTGGAGGTGCTGGAGGCTGTAGATCCTCTCTTCTGCAGACTGGCTGCGGCATGGCTCGGCTCAGTTCAGCCCGGCTCCTTCCCACCACCCTGGGGCTGGCCACGGTCTCAGCTTTAGCCTGGGCCAGCCTGCACTCCCGGCCGCTGCTATGAGCCCCTGCTGCCGAGCTCCCTTAAGCGAGAGATGTGTTTTCTGTATTTTTGTGAGTCTAAGAGTCCTAGACTTTGTCTGGACTCATAATTTTATGGGTGTTTAGGGTGGCGGTTTGGGAGCTGGGGGACCTTGCTGCTTCTACACCGCCATCTTGGCTCGGCCCCCCCCTCCCCATGGATTCATTTTCTAGGTCATTTGTTTTTCCAGTGAGATATTTCACAGTCTTCTATTTTTTCATTCTTTTGGTTTTGTTTTATTATTTTTTGATTTCTTATAAAGTCATTAGTTTCCATTTGTTCCGTTCTAATTTTTAAGGAATTATTTTCTTCAGTGAGATTTTGTACTTCTGTTTCCAATTTGACCAGCTCTGCTTTTCAAGATATTCTTCTTCTCGTTGACTTTTTGGACATCTTTTTACCATTTGACCTAAATCTGTTTTTTAAAGTGTTATTTTCTTCAGTATTTTTTTGTGTCTCCTTTAATAAGCTATTGACTCATTTTTCATGATTTTCTTGCATCACTCTCATTTCTCTTCCCAGTTTTTCCTCTGTCTCTCTTACTCGATTTTTAGAATCTTTTTCAAGCCCTTTCATGGCCTGTAATCAATTCATATTTTTCTTGGAGGCTTTGGATGTAGGAGCTTTGAATTTGTTGTCTTCTGAGTGTGTTTTGATCTTCCTTGTCACCATGGTAACTTTCTTTTTTTTAAAACAAAAACATTTGTTTTTAAAACTTTTGAGTTCCAGATTTTTTCCCTTCGTCCCTCCTCACCTTCCCCCACTAAGAAGACAAGCAATTCAATAAAGGTTGTACATGTGCAGTTACGCAAATCATTTCCATAGTTGTCATATTGTGAACGACCAACTATATTTCCCTCCATCCTATCCCGCCTTCCACGTATTCCATTTTCTCCTTTGATCCATTCCTTTTTAAAAAAGATTTGCTTTTAACTACCCTCTCCCCCAATCTACCCTCCCTTCTATCATCCTCCCTCCTATCCCCTGCCTCCCTATTTTCCTGTAAGGTAAGATACCCAATTGAATGTGTATATTATTCCCTCCTTAAGCCAAATTCAATGAGATATATCAGAGATATAAATAGATCTCATTTATATACACATCCACCCTCACATATATATATATATATATATATACACACACACACACATATACATGTATACACACACACACACACACACACATATCTAGATGTAGATATACACACACACATATATTCCCCTCAACTGTCCTCATACTGAGAACAGTCTTATGAGTTACAATTATCATTTTTCCATGAAGGAATGTAAATAGTCAGCTTTTAAGAAGTTCCTTATAATTTCTTTTTCCAGTTTACCTTCTCATGCTTCTCTTGCTTCTTGTATTTGAAAGTCAAATTTTCTGTTCAGCTCTGGTTTTATTTCATCAAGAATGCTTGAAAATCCTCTATTTCATGGACTGACCATATTTTCCCCTGTAACATTATAATCAGTTTTGCTGGGTAGGTGATTCTTGGTTTTAGTCCTAGCTCCTTTGACCTCTGGAATATCATATTCCAAGCCCTTCGGTCCCTTAACATAGAAGCTGCTAGGTCTTGTGTTATCCTGATTGTGTTTCCACAATATTCAAATTGTTTCTTACTGACTGCTTGCAGTATTTTCTCCTTAACTTCGAAACTCTTGAATTTGGTTATAATATTCCTAGGACTTTTCTTTTGGGGATATTTTTCAAGAGGCCTTTGGTGAATGCTTTCAATTTCTATTTTGCCCTCTGGTTCTACAATATCAGGGCAATTTTGCTTGATAATTTCTTGCAAGATGGTGTCTAGGCTCTTTTTTTGATCATGGCTTTCAGGTAGACCAATAATTTTTAAAATATCTGTCCTGAATCTATTTTCCAGGTCAGTGGTTTTTCCAGTGAGATATTTCACATCACCTTCTATTTTTTCATTTGTTTGGATCTGTTTTATAGTGTCTTGATTTCTCATAAAGTGATTAGCTTCCAGGTGCTCCAATCTAATTTTGAAGAAATTATTCTCTTCAGTGAATTTTTGAAATTCCTTTTCCATCTGGCAAATTTGACTTTTTAAAATATTCTTCTCATTGGCTTTTTGGGCCTCTTTTGCCATTTGAGTTGTCTGTTTTTTAAGGTGTTATTTTCTTCGGTGGAATTTTGGGTCTCTTTAGCAGGCTGTTGCCTCACTTATCATGATTTTCTTGCATCATTCTTATTTCTCTTCTCAACTTTTCCTTCACTTCTCTTACTTGATTTTCAGAATCTTTATTGAGCTCCTCCACGGCCTGTAACCAATTTATATTTTTCTTGGAGGCATTTGATGCAGGAGTTCTGACTTCAATGTCTTCCTCCCACTCCATGCCTTGATCCTTCTTGTCTCCAAAAAAGGATTCTATGGTCTTTGTGCTTTCTTTGCTTGCTCATATTGGAAGCCAATTACTTGACATTTGAGCTCTTTGCCATGGTAGAACTCTGCTTCTGGAATGGAGAGAGCTTTGTTCCAAATCACTGGGATTTTCACAGGTGCTGGAGCTATTAGTTGGGCACCCTCTCTACAGATACCACAAGCTCTGGCTCACTGGTCACACACCCCAGGACCACCACCCAAGATCCAGGTCCAAGCAGGTTAAAACAAGAGTGATTACCCTCTGAATGGTCATTTGCTTCCCCTGCAGTCTGCAAGCCAGGAGTTCCTAAGACAGCCAGGCAATGGCAGCTGCACAGCTGCCGTGCCTACACTGCTTCACACTCCAGGGGCAGGGGCCGGACCATGCTCTCGGTCTCCCTGTTCCCACAAAGTTCTACACTGACCTTTACTTTCTTTTTGGCATTTGTGTGTTGATAATTCTAGAAACTGCCACAGTTGCTGGTGATTCTCTTTCCTGAAGTCTTCTCAGGCCCCCACTGGTCAGGGCCACCCTGGGGCCCAGAACCACGTGGCTCAGTTGGAACTGTGCTTGGCTCCCAGTGTGCTGCAATGGTTCCTTCCTGCCATGCTTCTTTCAGCAGGAGATTTGTTTCTCTTTGTCTCTTTGATGGTTCTGTAGCTCAAAAGTTTGTTTAGAGTCATTTTTTTACATGTATTGGAAGTAATTGGAGGGAAGCCTGCACCAAGTTTGTGCTTCTGCTCCGCCATCTTGGCTTTGCCTCCACCATAGTAACTTTCAGTATTCAGAGGATTTTTTTGTTATTTGCTCAGTTTCCCAGCCTGTGACTTGATTTCTAACTGTTAAAGTAGAGCTCTGCTTCCAGGGTGGAGGGTACACTGTCCCTTTCAGGGGTTTTGTCAAACAGCTGATTTCAAAGATACTTCTAGGCACTTGTAAGTTTTCAGTTTTTCCAAGTGGTATGATCTAAGGAGAGGTGTGTTTTTTACTACTCTCCTAGAAACAAAGCTGCCGCTGAAAGAAGCCCAGCAGGCTGACAGGAAGGGATCATTGTAGCATACTGGGAGCTGAGCCCCAGGGTGTCCCTCAGCAGTGCAGGGCCCGAGCAGACTTCAGGAAAGAGAATCACCAGCAGCTGTGGCAGTTTCTAGAATTATCAACCCATAAATGCCAAAAAGAAAGTAAAAGATCTGGTCAGTGAGCTACCACAAGTATTCTTTTTTGTCCTGGAACTATGAGGAGTTCCTCTGCCCCACTGCTACCACCTCCTTGCCCTGGGACTGCCACCCAGGACTGCTACTTGTAGCAGTAGGGGCAAAGCAAGAGTCTTGCCTCAGTACTAGCAAAAAGACCTCTGTAATTTCCAATCGTTTGACCCCCCTTTTACTGTCTGTAGGCTGAGAGCTCCAGAAGGAGCCACTGCTACTGCTGCTTGAGTGGCTCCCAGGGTCTGCTCCTGATTTTCTGGGGCTGGGGCTATGCTGTGTCTTTGGGAATCTGTGAGCTGAGAGGTCTGGAAACCACTGCTGCTGCCAGTGATCCAGTTGTCCCAAGCCTATTCCAGGTTTGCTGGGACGCAGTGTGCATTGGTGCAGTGTGGGCTGGACTGTGCTCTTCCCTCACCCTGATGTAACAGACCTTTCATACTGACCTTCCAAGTTGTCTTGGGTTGGAAATTTGTTTCACCAGGTCGTTTATTGGGTTCTGCTACTCTGCAATTTGTTTAGAGTCATTTTTAAAAGGTATTTGGAGGGCTTTTGAGGAGAGCTCAGTTAAGTCCCTGCCTTTACTCTGCCATATTGACTCCACCTCCCCCAGTTTTCTAAGTTACAGAGAAAATATTGACCTGTGTGGCTAGAGGGAGGTATCCATAAAGTCTCAGGGCCTCCTGTTTCCATTCTCTGTTCCTTGTTTTTGCCTGTAGTTATTAAATATACATCTTGAGCTTCTTAGGAATTTAATTACTTGTCAGGGATTAGTATTTTTTGTTTGTTTTTGCAGGTATATTTACCATTTCTTGAGGTTTCGTAATTTTCCATTTCATTCTAGGTAACTAAAAGTACATATTAGGAAATCTAACGGTATTTTAAATTCTTGAAAGTCATTTTCATTTTCTAAACTATATTTTATTTTTAGAAAGATTGAAGAAGCCTACCTAGAGATTTTAATGTTAGCTGAAATATTGTCTTTTTACAGTCATGAAATATGTGCATACCTCTGTGGAAATAGGAGGATGAGCTGGCTGACTTTTTGTGGCTTCATGATTCCAAGAAGTAATGCACTAACACAAATTTTTTCCTCCATATTATTGATCTGAATTTTAATTATAGTAACTGTTAATGTATAAACACAGCTTTGTCCTAAAAACAAGCAGTTGGTTTATTGAATTTAAATCATGGTCAGCCTTAAAATAAATTATAAATGCCCATTTAAAAAAAAGTGTGTATCTACTTATGCTAATTTGTCACATATTTCTCCTAATTTTGCATTTTCATTGCATAATTTCCTCGTCTTTCTTTGCTAACCATAGGCCCTCCACTGTAATAGGTAATAGTTTCACTGCTGAAGCTTCCACTTCTACAATCCAATTCCTATTATTATTATTATTAATATTATTATTATTATCATTCCCTTTGCTCTCTCCACTTTTCTTTCTAGTGAAACACAAGCCACTCTTCCTCTAATATATTAAGTGGTGAGATTAAAGTTTTGGTTAGTTATAGGAAGCTTGGAATGATTCTGAAAAAATGTCTTAAGATATTAATGTCGTAATGTCTAAGAAATGTTTTCCTTCCACTCATGCTGCCTATTATCAGCTTTAGTTATAAAACCCTTTTCCCTGGAGGTGGATTGCCCAGTTTGGGGTTGTTCCCTTTCTTAAGTGGAGGAAGAGTGAGTTATGTTTGTACAGGTAAACATGATCTAGACTAATTTGATCATTTGAATGTTTTTCCATAATATAATTCTTGAGATGGAATTCAGGGCTTGTTAGATTAGGGAGGGGTGGCAGAACGACCCTTTCAACTGTTCTCCTAAAAAGTGTAACCCTCTTAAAACATTTTAAATAAGCAAAATTAAGTACAGGTGAAACAAAATCTCTTTTTTTATGATGATTTCATTAGTTTTAATAACAATTTTTGTTTTTTGGTATTTCTAGGAGCCCAAGCTTGTGTACTTGTGTTTTCTACTGTAGACAGGGAATCTTTTGAAGCAATTTCCAGTTGGAGAGAGAAAGTAGTAACTGAAGTTGGAGATATCCCAACAGTACTTGTACAGAACAAGATTGACCTCTTGGATGATTCTTGTATAAAGAAGTAAGATGGCTACTGTCTTTTAATTTTACAGAAGTCAAGCATTAATTAGATTTGATATTAATTATGCTTAATGTAGGAAAACTGCTTTTAAAGACTTCATTATACCAGAAGTCAATGTGGACTATTCTCTGTGAATGGTTTGCATGAATATGTTAATGCTGAATTTAAAATTGGGGGGAATAAGGTATATTTTAAGGGGTCCTTTGCATTCAGATACTAGATCCTTTTTTTCAATGCTTTGATTTATGGAATTCAAGTAGTGGTAACTTGAATTTATATTCAATTCAATTTTAATTCAGTAAACATTTGTTAAGCACTTATTGTGTGCCAGGTACTGTGCTAAGTACTAGGAATACAAATAAGAAAAGGGTAGTCTCTGCCTACAAGGACTTTGCAGTCTAATGGAGAAAGATAACATACCAAAGAGAGCAGGGAGGGATCCTACCACAAGGGCATGTTGTTCAGTGAAGTCAAAGCCAAGCTATGCAGCTGATGGAAAATGGAGTTACCAGGAAGGTTGTGAGCCCTCAATAAAGGAAGGCTTTGGGAGGAAGGCTTTTATATAGTACTTTAAGATTTGCATAGTGCTGTGTTGGCCAGCAATCAAGGATAATATGGTTAGTGTCCTTATGTTGAAGACATTTAAAAAATATATATCATTTTCTTTTGTTTTTATACCACCTTAATTTCTGAATATGAACCTTCTCTACCCAATGAGTTACCATGTAACAAATAACAGGGACAGGATGGGGAAGCAGTTCAGCAAATTAATCAGCCCATCACTGGTCTGACACTACATTACAGTTTCACACCCATAGTGCTCCCTTCTGCAAAGAGGAAAACAAATGTATTTTCTCAGTTCCTCTGGACCAAGCCTTTACATTATGATTATGCAACTTTCAGTGGTTGAAGACATTTTAGATGCCACAGATCCTATAAAACTTTGACTGGATGTTGAAATATTAAATTGTTTCAAATGTTTTTAATTTTCAAAATAGGCACTTATTGTTTATTATCTTTGTTAAGTAAATGAGAGGCAGGGTTTAGTGGAAAAAATTATTCTGCCCTAACACTTACTAAATGTGTGAACAAATAATTTCATCTTGGCCTAAGTTTCCTTAGCTGGGTTATTATAGATGGTGATACTTTTAGTATTTACGGAGGGGTTTTGAGGACTAAATAAAATAATGTGTATAAAGCACTTAGCAAACCTTAAAGCACTATCTAGATATCAGGGTTTTTTTAATAAGACATCTTTCTATGCAGTTTAGAGCTATAAAATTCAGATCCACAAATGGAATTTAGCAATCAGCTTGATCCTACTATTAAAGAGATTTACAATATATAATTTAATTGTAGTTTTTGATAATTTTGAAAAATCTTGACTTTATTTTCTTTTTAAAACAGCTCCCAGTAAAATAAAAATTGCAAGTCCATATTGGTATCTTTGTATGCATTGCTGTGAAGATGCCAACTTTGCCTTTTGCCAAGCAGTGTCCTTTTCTGACCAGAATGAATATAAGAAATAATTGTACCTAAAACTTTCAGTTTAGTTTGTTGCCTTTTTTCAGAGTGGAAAAAGTTGCTAGTAAGAGTCTCATATAAAATATAAAATTGAAATGAGACCATAACAGCTGTAATGACTTTAGGGTCACAGACATATAGAGTGATGGCTTTGTAGAATTGTTGTTGCTATTGGCAATGGAGATTTGTGGGTTATACATAAACTTTTGTTTAGGGCTAGCAAAGATTGAAGAAACGTGTTACTACGAAAAATTCTGGTCCCCACCATTAAAAGTGTAGTTACTCAATTTATTTCGTTTAATTGGGTTTCAAAAATCAAATTATTCTAAAATCTAATGAGTAAATTAAGATCTTGGTCTGATATTTTTCCCTAGTTATATTCAGCAGGTAGTATAAATTTGATAGGGTAGCTCTGTGGTTCAGTGGATAGAACACCAGTACTGGAGTCAAGAAGACCTGAGTTCAAATCTGTCCTCACACTCTTTTTTTTTTTTTTAAGTCTTTTTGGAGGGGGGAAGCAGTGCAGTTGGGGTTGACTTGCCCAAGGTCACACAGCTAGTAAGTGTTAAGTATCTGAAGCTGGATTTGAACTCAAGTCTTCCTGAGTCAGCGCCAGTGCTCTGTTCACTGCACCACCTAGCTGCTCCTGACCTCACACTCTTACTAGCTATGTGACCCTGTTTGCCTCAGTTTCTTCATCTGTAAAATGAGCTGGAGAAGGAAATGGCAAATCTCTCCACTATCTTTGCCAAGAATATCCCCCAAATGGAGGCATGAAGAGTTGGACACAACCAAACAACACCAAAAATAAATTTAATAGTAATTGTCATATTATTAAATGATGTCTTCATAAGTATTCTCTTTCCTGAATTTATGTGCAGTGAAGAAGCTGAGGCATTGGCAAAAAAATTAAAGTTGAGATTCTACAGAGCTTCAGTGAAAGAGGACCTAAATGTGACTGAAGGTAAATTGCTTTTTACAGAATTCATTGTAGAGTGCTGACTCTGCTCTATCCTCCCTGTCACTGTCCATTAATGTGTCTGTCTTTCCACAACTCCTCCAAGTTGAACTATAGTGTTGTTATTATTAAACATGAAATGTTTTAGTCGCGTAATCATCTTGAACTAGTAAATGTTTTTTATTTTAGTGTTTACTTAGCAGTAATATGTCTGTTGGAGTTGGTGTGTTTTCTAAACAAACCAGATTTGAGTGATAAGCATACAAATATTTCCTCCTTAGTTTTTAGTTAGCAGACACAGCATGCACCATTAAACAGTATTTGAATGTGAATGTTAGTTCTTTTAGTTGGTGATGAATTGATATTATAAATACATATTGCAGTGTATATGATGTATATTTCTTCAGAACATGTGCCTTTCTTACACTTTTGTACCAAAGATCGCTAAATTGCTTTAAATTCCCACCTAGTTATTGACTGCCACATCAATTTCTTAGAAGTAAATGGCATTCAAGAAAAGTAATAGAATTAGCATAGTGGATACATTATGAACTCTTGAACTTGTCCTTTATTTTGATAGCCCTCTAGGCTAGATTTAGTCTTTAATCTGGACAATTTTCACATAATTAAAGCAAATACTTAGGAGTGAATCCATTCTTCATCCATACTATTACCTTCATTCCTTCCATCTCTCAGTTCTTTCCTAGGTTATACCTCTTCAGCAGCTATGCTTTTCCTCCCTTCCCCATTTTGAGCCTTTGACTGTCTAGACTATCCTCTTCTCTTATGTCCATTGCCCCCTTATTCCCAGTCTTCCCCTGCCAAGCGTCAGCCCTGGATTACTCCCACCATCCACTTCCTTTGTACCTAGACACATGCTGTTGAATAAAGCTGTAGAAAAGTATGAAACCATGATGACTAGGTCCACTGTGGATTTATGTTACATAACCTCAGTGGAGCCCTCTTTTTTTTCACGGCAATTATTTTTTCCCTCCCTAATTAACTCGCTATCCCATTCACCATAGCAGATCTTCCAGACCTTTTCATCTCTCCTCAGATCTACCATAGTTCCCGCTAAGCTCAGAACTTCACCTCATGTTTTTGGAAAAAAAGATACCATTCTCCAAGAGCTCCATCTTCTTTCTTTCCCAGCTCACATCACCCAGATGCCTTCTGTATCTCTCTCTTCTTTAACTTTAGCTCACATGAAAAAATTGGTGCTTCTTGCCAAGGCATACTCTTCTACATGAATTAGTGATCCTATTCCAGCCCATCCTCTCCAACAGATTGTTCTCTCTTTCATCCCCACTCTCACTTTTTAAAAATCTCTCCCTGTTTACTGGCTGCTTCTCTGCCTACAAATACACCTATGTCACCTCTGACCTCAAAAACCTTCACTTGATCCATCCATCCCCTCTAGCTTTTGTTGCATATCTCTTCTCTCTTTTATGGCTGAACAACTTGAGCAGGCCATCTACAGTAGGTACCTCTACTTCCTTTCTTCCCATACTCTTTTTGACTCTATAATCCGATTTAGAACTTCATCATCAACTAAAATTGTTCTCTCCAAAGTTACCAGTGATCTTTTAATAGCCAAATCTAATGACCTTTTCTCAATCCTCATCCTTCTTGAACTCTTTGTAGCCTTTGACACTGTTACCCTCTTTTCCTTGATACTTTCTTTCTATATTCCGTCACTCCATACAAGTATGGCATAATTAGGATCTTTTGGTTTTAAAGAAGTGGAAATATTTAGAGACATCAAGAAATAATTAAGAACCTGCATACTAATATTCATAACCCACTCTTGCTTAGTAATATGGAATAATTGCATAACAAGAGGATACTTCATTTCATGATGGTGACCATTGTTACTCTCTTCTGGATTCAGTCTCTTCTAAAATCTCCAGAAGTTGTTTGATCCAGGCAAAGTAAGGAGGTACTCACTTATGTTAAGTTTGCACTCATTGACAGTAAATTATCATAGAATCATATATTTAGAGCTGGGTGGTACCTAAGAAGTTATCAAATCCAATCTCTTCATTTCATATATAAGGAAATTGAGACCCACAGAACTGAAGTAATTTGCTCAGTGTCAAAGAGAGCATTTAAAAATCCCAGATTTTCTCCACGTCCGGTGTTCTACCCACTATACTACATTGACTCTATAAAATACGTATCAAGAAATAAGGAAACAACTACTATGTACCAGACAGTGTGCTAAGTGCTTTACAGTTATTTGATTCTTAACAACCACCTTGGGAGGTAGGTGCTATTATTATTCCCATTTTAGAGTTGAGGAAAGTTGGGTAGACAAGTTAAGTGACTTCCCAAGTGCCAGATTTGAACTCAGATCTCCCAGACTCCAGGCCCAGCATTCTATCCACTGTGCCACCAGGCTGCCTGTAAAGACCTGGAATTGAATTGATCTAAGAATGTCTCATGAGGAACAATCATTGCACCTTGTCTATGATTTACAGCCTTTGTGGCCCAGAGCAGTAAAAGATTTAGTGACTTTCTCAGGGTCACACAATTGATACAGTGTTTCACACTCAGGTACCCTGCTCCTGAAGCAAAGAAGTTGGGGTGGGGATAGGCAGGTATCTTCTTAAATCTCTTGTCTGACACCAAGTTTGGTGGTTTTAATTTTTCAGCACTGGATGTTTCATCATTGTATATATCATATGGCACTGTCTTTCCACAATTCTTTGAATTCATTATACTTATCATTTCTTATAACATAATAATATTACATTACATTCATGGACCAAAATTTTTGGGGTTGTTCTCTGATTTAATCATGGGCATTTGCTCTATTTCTAGTTTTTTATTACCACAGATAATGCCACTATAAATATTTTGGTATGTATCAGGTCTTTATTTTTGTCATTAATGTCCTTAGTATACATAACTGGGTGGCTCAGTTGATAGAGTGCTGGGCTGGGAGTCAGGATTTCAAATTTGCACTCAGGGGGCGGCTAGGTGGCACAGTGAATAGAGCACCGGACCTGGAGTCAGGAGGACCTGAGTTCAAATCCAGCCTCAGACACTTAACACACACACACAAAAAAAAAAACTAGCCGTATGACCTTGGGCAAGTCACTTAACCCCAACTGCCCTCCAAAAATAAAAAGCAAAAAAAAAAGATTAAAATTTGCACTCAGACACTTACTAGCTGTATAACACTAGTAAGTCACTTAACTTCTGTTTGCCTTCATCTATCAGAGAAGGAAATGGTGAACCAGTGCACTATCTTTACCCAGAAAACCTCCTGGACAATACGGTCCACAGACATGACCGAACAACAAAATACACACCTACCAGTGGAATCGCTTGGTCAGATTATATAGCCATTTTATTCCCTTTGTATAATTCCAAATTGCTTCTTACGCTGGTCAGACCTATTCACAGCTTTACTAAAAGGCATTGTTGTGCCCCTGTTTCTACAACTACTCCTCTGCTGACTGTAACAACATTATTGTACATGTGAAATATTCATGTACTCTTATTGACTGAATTTTTTTTTGCATTTTAGTTTTTAAATATTTAGCAGAAAAATATCTTCAGAAACTCAAACAACAAATAGCTGAAGATCCAGAATTAATGCATACAAGTAGTAACAAAATTGGTAAGTGCTAAACATGAAATATTAGATTTGATAATCTTATTTTTCATCTTGATATTTAGTCATTTAAGTGACCATTTACGTTTTTCAAAAATGTTCATTTTCCCTTTGTAAAATGTAAATAGGAAAGTACAGACTTAGTGGTGTTGAAGTGTAGGATAAAACCATGGATGCCCTGATTTAGATATATATTGAGTAATTAGCTAGATTTTCTTCTGATTTCTTAACACATTTGAAATGTGAACAGCAGAGAGTATGTGAGACAGCTTAACTTTTTAAAAAACCTTCATATTATCCTAATTGTCTTTTTGCAGTGAAGAACTTTGCTGATAACTCATTTTAAAATTATTTTATCTAAGACAGTAGAATTTAGTCCACTTGAATTTTTTTTTTTAGTCTATCCCCCTCAGTTTCCCATCATGTGCATGTTATGTAAGCAATTTTGTATCCGCTTTTTAGTTTCCATTGGGAATAGTTTATGTTCAAACCCAAGTTTTAGATCAATAGTATCTTGATTAATGTTGAACTGAAATTAAAAACAAAAGCTATCAATAACATTTTATAAAGTTAAACTCTCCAAATATATTATAATGGAATCAACTGCCCTTCAAAAATAGCACCTAAAATTTGGGAATAGAACAGATAATTCAGAGTTTTAGAATTAACATTTTTGAAAATATATTTACTAATAATAATGGTGTTAGCTTTTTTTAGTCAGAAGTTCCTTGTGCTGCCTAGCTGACCCAGAATAATCTGTGCATTTTCCCCTCAATTTATATAGGTGTCTTTAATACAGCTGGTGGAAGTCACTCTGGCCAGAATTCTAGTACACTCAATGGTGGAGATGTCATCAATCTTAGACCTAACAAACAGAGAACCAAGAAAAACAGAAGCCCTTTTAGCAGCTGCAGTATACCCTAAAGCCATTTTGGGGAGCAGGAGGGGAAATGGAGGGGAAAAGTGACAGAAATTGGATTAGACTGTGCAGTGAAGGAGTAACCCAGCTGTAATAGTATGTTAATGTGTTTTCTAGTGGACTTTGCACCTACTGGATCTCTGATGGCTGTTGAACTTTAAATATTGCTGTGGCAATGTTCTTTAATGTGTACAGGGAGACCTCTGGTGGCAACATCGGAATCATTGCTACCCCTGTGCACTCATTTTAATTTTTTTATATCTATATACACACACATATAATTAGACGACGCTTCTCCTGTTTTGAAGGGACATTTCAAAATTATGAAAAACAGGTTTTGCTGAATTTCAAAGGATATTAAAAACACACATGATGTATAATAAACATTGGTACAGATCTTTGTACTAAATATGGACCAAATAAAGCAGCATTCTTTTAATGGAATTGATCAGTCAGCTTTTAGGAAAAAGTAGTAATTGATCTCGAACACCTATGAATAAAATAATACTGAGGGGCAAATTTTTAATCTTGCCCAGACAGCATTAGTGTATTGGCAACTTTACTTGTGCAATATCTGTATAATACGTGAATGTTATCAGAGGTATGCATGTAGATATCTGGTACTAAAAGTTAAGCTGAATGTAAGTACAGTATTTCACTTAATGAGATTAAGTTTCTGACTAACATGCATAAAACACTACTCCTACTGCTATACATACACACACTTTAAATTGTTCATTTCAGGTGAGAAATTCCAAGCCTGTAGTTTGCAAGATGAAATTCCTTTTTCCTGTACTTGGGTTTAAAAAACTCATTGTGCCAAAAACAAAAACAAAAAAAATCCCATATATTTTCTTGAGGTGAAAGCTTCAAAATATCTTACTTTTTATTGATTAATTATGTCTTTTAAAAAAT
>JAQQSW010003670.1:0-14637 GCA_028646575.1 Pseudocheirus occidentalis | reverse complement strand
CCCCCCCCACTTGTTTTATTCTCTACTTTGTACCTGTATATTTACACAGGTGTGTGCTTCTAATACTACCCAACATGCCCTCCTCTCCATCCTCTCTGCTCTCATCTCCTTTCCCCCTACTCTCCTGTAGGCCAAGATACCCACTTAAGAGTGTGTCATTCCTTCCCTAAGCCAAATTCAATGGGAGTAATGTTAATACATTCCCTTTCACCTTCTTGTTCTTCCCCTTCATTGTAACAGTTATCTCTTGCCTCTTCTACGTGAGAAGATTAACCTCATTCTGTGCTCCCTGTTTCCTTTCATACTATTCCTCTCCCACCTCTCAATTTCACCTTTTGAAATATTAACCCACCCTATTTAATTGATCCTGTGCTCTCTGTCTTTGTATACATATAAACACATACTCACATATGTATTCCTATTCATATATACACTCATATACAGACATATGTGAATGTATATTTACATCCATATACATGTATACACATATATTACCTTCAACTATTCTCATACTGAGGAAAGTTTCATAAGTTACAATTATCATTTTTCCACGTTAGCATGTAAATACTTCAACTTTAATAAGTTCCTTATGAATTCTTTTCCATGTTTACCTTCTCATCCTTCTTGTATTTGAATGTCAAATATTCTATTCAGTTCTATTTTGTTGTGTGTGGCTATTTTTGGAAGAAGGAGGCTTTTGACTTTATACATAAGCTCACTTTGAATGATAAGGTTATCCTCTAAGTTTATATGAGAGAAGAGGCAAAGGAGTCAGGTAGACAGACCAGTGTCTTCCAATTGTTTTTTACCAGATTTCCTTTCAAAAATAATTAACTTATTTAGTTTTGGATTCAACATTCATTCTCACAAGATTTTTGTGTCCAATTATATTTTTATTTCTCCCTCTCTTCCCTTTCTCCTCCTTTAGAATGCAATCAGTCTGATATAGGCAATACATATTGAATCATATTAAGCATATTTCTGCTTTAATCATCTTGTGAAAGAAAAATCAGAACAAAAATGAAAGGAAAAAAATCAGAAAAAGAGAAAACAGTATGTTTCAATCTCTTCGATCAGATTCTCTACTTTGTTGTTGCTGTTTTTGTTGATTTTTTCTGGATGTGATTATGAATCATTTACAATTTTCTCAGAAAATGAATTGTTGTGACAGACTAATTCTAGAGGCTGCTAAGAATAAGAATTGTTGATTAACCAGTAAATTGCTAGTTCTCTCCCGTTTTCACATTCAAACACTCATAAATTAACAACTCAGAACAAATTCTGGGGGAAATATGAAATAGAGTAGTATTTTGGCTTGGGAAAACCTGGAAGAGTATGAAGAAAAGTTGGTCTCCCTCAGGTAAAGGGGGAACACATTTCAGGACAGGAAGTGTCCCAGCAAGCCAAAAAAAAAAAAAGATCTACTTTACCCATGAAAGGGAGATCCAGAGATCCAGGGTGATAAAGAAGGCAAATACGAGAACCAAGAATCCCCACATGCCTTAGCATAGGGAGGGGAACCAAAAGACTCCAGTTTGGAGGATCATTTTTCAGTATAGTCTCAATTGGACAAGCAACCACCAGAAGCCAGATCTCCATGTGCTTTAGTGCAAGAAGGCAGGACAAACTTACTCTTGTGGTCAGATCAGTCTCCACGTGCTTCTGCTTAGCAAAGGGCAAGCAGTCATATTCCAGGTGTCAGACCCCCACATCCCTCAGTGAAGCCCTGGGGAAACACATAATCTGATTACATGCAGGAAACTACCAATAAAACCCCAGTTCAACATCAAGTAAGCTAACATACCCATACAGCCACCAGCCTCTAGCACGTTAGGACTTAGCATGCAAAGTCAGTGACAAAGCCCATGGCCAACATTACAAGAAGCTTGCGAAAATGCACTTGGTGCTCCAGGAAGAGAGCCAACCTTGAAAAACTAGGAAATAGACAAACAACATGAGGAAAAAGCAAAAACAAATATTAACCATAAAAGTTACAGTGGTGAAAAGGAGGATCAAAACTCAGACTCAGAATATGGCAATGCTATAAATATACAGCTGAAACATCAAAAGGGAATACGAAATGGTCTCAACTACAAAAAGCCTTCTTGGAAGAACTCAGGAAAGATTTGAAAAGTCATATAAGAAAGGTAGGATAAAAAGTGGTAAAGAAATGAGAAGTCTGAAAAAAAGAGTTAATAACTTGGGAAAGAAAGGGGAAATAAAGACTTAAGGGGGAAAACATTACTAAACTCTACAACTGTCCAAATGAAAAATAATTCCACTGAAGGAAACAACTCCTAAGAAGTAGAATTGACAAAATTAAAAAGAAGGCAAACAATTCGCTGAAGAACTCTTTTTAAATTTTCCCCTTTTTGCATTTATTCAGTATTCAATATTTCCCAGTTACATGTAAAATTGTTTTCTGATATCGTTTTTAGAACTTTAAGTTTCAAATTCTCTCCCTTACAGCCTTCCTGTCCCAATCTGAAGTTAAGCAGTTATATATGTGAAAACATGTGAAACATATCTATAGTAGTCATTTTGTGAAAGAAAATAAAATAAAAAAAAAACCCAAGAAAAATAAAGTTTTATTTTTTTAAATGCCTCATTCTGTATTCCAACAACATCAGTTCTTTCTCTGGGGATGGATAACATTATTCATCCTGATCCCTTCAGGGCTGTCATGGATCCCCATACTGCAGAAAATAGCTAACACATTCACAGCTAATCATTTTACAATATTGCTGTTATTTTGTACCCAGAAGACTTCACTTTGCATCAACCCATGCAAGTCTCAATTTTTCTGAGAGCATTTTGTTCATCATTTCTTATAGTACAATAGAATTCCATTATAATTGCATACCATAATTTGTTCAGTAATTCACAAATTTATGAACATTCCTTCAATTTCTATTTTTTGCTCTCAGAAATGATGTTAAATGTTTTTGTACATATAGGTCCTTTACTTTCTTGTTTTTTTAATCTCTTGTGTGATATAGCCCTGCTAGTGGTATTGCTATGTTAAAATTCATAGTTTTATAGCCCATTGGGTAGAATTCCAAATTTCTCTATAGAATGGTTTAATTGATTCACAATTCTGAAAACAGTACATTTGTGCCGCATGTTTTCCACATCACCTCCAGCATTTTAAATTTACTTTTCCTTTCTTATTATATAATCTAACAGGTATGAGGTAGTACCTCAGAATTGTTTTAATTTGCATTTGGCCAATCAACAGTGAGTTTACACAATTTTCATAATTGTATAGATAGCTTTACTTGCTTCATCAGGTAACTGATCCCATATTTTGATCATTTATCAATTGGGGAATGGTTCTTATTTTAATAATTTTTACATAGTTCTCCATATGTTAGAGAAATGAAGCAAGAGAAACTTGCTTCAGTTTTTTCAGTTACTATTGCTAACTGTATTTCCCTCAATACTACTACACTGACCCATTTATTCTACTCTCTCTCTCCCTCTTTTCAAACTTCCCATCTTAAAAAATGTCTTGATTCTGGTTGTCACTGCCCCCAATAGGTACTGCCTTCTCTCACCCACTCCCTTTCTCTTATGTTCTTCCCTTCTGTTCTCCTGTGAGGAAAGATAAATTAATGTGATCCATTGTCTGTGTATCATATTTCAAGTTACATGTGAAACAAAATTTTAACATTCAATTTAAAACTTTAATCTCCAAATGTTCTGTCTCCCTCCCTTACCCCCATTGAGAAGGTTACAAATTAAATATAGATCATACATGTGTAGTAATGCAAAAAGCTTCCATAACAGTCATGTGAAAGATGAACTTTATTTCTCTGCATTCTATTGCATTACTATGTTTATTCTATTCTCTCCTTTCAACTTGTCCCTTCTAAAAAGGGTTTCCTTCTGATAACCCACTCCCCAAATCTGCCCTTCTGTTTTGACACCCCCATCACCTTCCTCCCTGGAGTCATGAGGACCTGAATTCAAATGTAGCCTAAGATACTTAATATTTGCTAGCCATGTGACCATTGGTAAGTCACTTAACTCCAATTGTCCTTCCAAAAAATAAATAAAAATCAGGAAAAGACAGATTTCCAAACAAATTTGAGTAAGTATATTACTCTCTCCTTAAACAAGTTCTGATGAGAGTAAGATTCACTCATTCTGTCTCAGCTCCCCCCTTTTGTACTTCACAGTAAAAGATTTTTCTGTTCTCTTTAATTTGAGATTTTTTACCCTATTATACCTCTCCCTTTCTCACTCCCCAATACATTCCTCCATTCCTCCATCATACCTTAATTTTATTTTTTAGATATCATCTCTTCATATTCAACTCACCCTGTATTGTGTGTATGTGTATACACACAGACACATAAACATATGCATGTACGGATGTGTATATATGGGTGTATGTGTGTATGTGTGTTTACAAACAAGCATATGCAGACACATATGTAATGGCAAGCAAATAATTTGTAAACACCTGGTTTCAGTTAATTATTTAGCATTTTGTTTCAGTTCAAGTTTCTATTAAGCCTTGCCTATGATGATATCAAATCTTTGTTAAGAAACAGAACTTGTTAACCCCAGCACTGTGAAACCCTGTCTCTGTTAAACCAGGAAGGGGATGAGCTAATGACGATATATAAGGAAAAGCCCAAGCTTGGAGAGAGCATAAGTGAGAAGAACTGAGAAGAGAACTCTTGTGGTGGCTGATTTGAGGAGAAAACTTGTGGTATCCTGGAACTCTAATTTTGTCTGTTCTGTATGTGTGGTTGTTTCTTTGTAATGCTTTGTACAGAAGCACTGGGATGTTACTGTGAGCCCTGAATGAGGATTTTCTGGTTGTTCATTTACAGAAGTCCGGAAGGAGGGTTTCATAGGTCCTGGGCCTTCAGTGTTGATTTGTGTTGACCTCTCAGACCTTATCTGTGGATCCGTGTTGATTTCACAGGCAGACAGTGAATTGATGATGGTGCTGGCAATGTGTATGAAGTTCACAGTGTCCAATCCACCTCAAGTCCTTCACAATTTCTATTTCTGAGAAGACACAGATTAACAGAACCACAATCAGATTCATGTGAATTTTAACATGGAACTGGATGAGGAGTTGGACTAGGAAATGAGAACTGCCTACCTTTGAATCAAAATGACAGTTGGGTAGATTCAGGCAGGAGCTAGCAGCCTGGAGGAGGAACCATGGAAGAGGAACCACGGAATCAGAAAACTAGATGAGTCAAGATGAAAATACCTCTTCTTCAGTACCTAATGCTGATTGAGAAGATTATGATTTACTGTGACCTAGGGGTGGAGAACTCTGACATTTGTACTTCGTGCCCCTTAAGGAGACCTGCTCCTTTAGGATGATTGAGTTAAGAACTTACTGAATGATATCTTTTTTTAAACTATGTTGCCACTGTAGTGATAAGATTTTATGTCATAACATTGTGAATGCTATAATTTGGTTTCCATGAATGTTTTGCTTAATTTATTGCTGAATACATAGAGAATTCACTATACAATGTAATCAGAACCTTAAAGCTGTTCACAGCAGCAGTCATCAGGAAATCTGCTTGTGCTTGTCTTTACAACATACACGTGCACATATCCAAACCCATGTGTGCATATGTATATACACATATATGCATGTATATATACACCTCCATTTTCTGTTGAAATGAGAAAGGTCTCATGAGTTGAAAATATATTTCCTTCTAGAATATAGAAAATTCAACTTTACATGTCCCTTACAATTTATCTTTCTTGTTTATCTTTTCATTCTGCTCTTGGGACTTGGACTTGACAATCAACTTTCAATATATCACTGGTCTTTTCTCAACAATTCATTGGGGAATGGAGACAAGATGGCAGAATAAAAGCAGGTAATTGCTTGAGGTCCCACTCTAACCAACTCCACTGTTCGTACAAAAAAAAAACATGATTGTGAGCAAATTTTGGCCTACAAAATAGAGAAAGTGAAAGAGGGAAAAAATATCCTGCTGAACACTGCCTGGCAGGCCAATGGGAAGGGTCTATTGCAGTGGGCTTGGAGCCAAAGGTAGTCTTCCATGAGCTATGTTAGTCCAGACTCATGACCCACATATGGCCTGAGCAGACTTCAGGACAGTGAATCACAAACAACTCAACCCCAAACCAGCTTCTCAACCCAAAAATGCTGAAGAGAAAGTAAAAGGGCTGTGGGTTACTTTGTTTATCCTAGGTGAAAGAAGAGTATGGTCTGGCCCTGAGCCCCAGGGTGACACAGATGGTGAAAAAGTGGCAGGTGCCATGTGTCTGCCTCCAGAGCTCATTACCTATAGATTGTAGGTGGACCAAGTGGCCAGTAAGAGGTAACCACTATTCCTTTCACCTATTTGGGTCTGGGTCACAGTCTTGGGGGGTGTTCCTGAGATGAGGAACACTAGCATGCCTGAGCTTGTGGTGGCTGTGGAGAGGGTGCCCTACTCACAGCTCTTAGAATAATTGCAAAAACCCCAGAAATTTGGGAGACAGCTCTCTCCTTTCTGGAAGCAGAGTTCTACCATGCAAAGAGCTCAAAAGTCAAGACATTGACTTGCAAGATGAACAAAGAAAGTAAAATCAGACTATAGAATATTTGGGGGGGGGGCAAAAAGGATCAAAACAGAGAACCAGAAGAAGAAAATAAAGTAAAAACTCCCACATTGCAAGCCTCCAAGAAAAATATGACTTGATAATAGCTCATGGAGGAACTCAAGAAAAATTTTGAAAATCAAGTAAGAGAAGTGGAGGAAAAATTGAGAAGAGAAATGAGAATGAAGAAAGAAAATCAGGACAAGCAAGTCAACAGCCTACTAAAGGAGACACAAAAAAACCCAGAAATATATATTACCTTAAAAATAAACTAACTGAAATGACAAAAGTGGCCCAAAAAGCCAATGAGGTGAAAGATGACTTAAAAAGCCAAAAAGCCCAGAAGAAAAAAGGAATTTCAAAAACTCATTGAAGAAAATAATTCCTTCAAAATTGTATTGGAACAAATGGAAGCTAATGAATTTATGAGAAATCAACAAACTATAAAACATTCAAAAAATGAAAAAAAGAAGGCAATGTGAAATATCGGAGAAATCAGAGATTTCATACACTATTTGATTGTAGATAAATGATCTTCTCTATATTTTTTGCAGAACTCTTGCTATTCCTTCCTAGTAATGTAATAAAATGGACTCTTAATATACATGTGGAAAATATCATAGCAATGAGAGTAATATAGTTGAAGACATCCTTTTGATTATTTTTGTAATAATACCATTGATTTGGAATTTTAGTATCTTTCTTTTAGACCTCTTAAATATCATGGTTAATATTACATTACCTCCAGCACAGGTTGAAAATACATTGATAGGCTTAAATTGAGGAGAGAGAGGAAGAAAGGAAGGAAGGAAGGAAGGAAGGAAGGAAAAAAGGAAGGAAGGAAGGAAGGAAAAAAGGAAGGAAGGAAGGATAGAAGGAATACATTTTAAGACCTTCATCTGGCATAAACATGTAGGGAGACATATACTATAAAAATAAGAAATAGACCCTCTTCCTATGAGATCCATATATCCTAAGAAATTGAACATATGGCAAATGTAGTCACTAGCGAATGGTGAAGCCGATGGATCATGAGTAAAGCCATGAGATAATCAAAAGATACACCTTGCCTAGAAGTTCCTAATATTATTTTGATTACTTTGCTTAAATAAAAGAGTCTGGAATGAAAAGATGGAGTCAACTAATGACAGAAAGGTGATGTAGCTGGTTAGCTAGGGTTTTTGAGATGTAGCATGCTCTCATCAATCAACAAGGTTTCAGGACAAGGACTGGAGATCTGTTTAGGGGGATGCAGGGAATTAATGAAAGTGGGCATGGTGAGTGACCCTGTAAGAGAGAGAGAATACCTCTGTTTCCAACCTGGTACTGCAGGTCTTCCTTGGAATCCTGAACTCTTGATTGATGAGAGTTCATTGTATCTTGGCATATGTGAACTGATCACAATGCATTCCAGCCATTTTCATAACTTTTAAAAATTAAACACATAAAATTTCCTTTCCCTCAACAAGTCCCTGACACCAACCCCCCCCCCACACACACATATTGCTGTAGCAACAGTAATCAAATCAGCCTTACCCTTAAAAATTACTTATCAATTAATTCCCCCAGGAATGCATTCAATACCCCTATGCTTTTTCAGACCTAAATATCTCCCTGACAGCCATTCCCCTTTATGTATTTTCTTCCTCTATCAGAATATAAACTTACTAGGGGAAGGGACTGTGTTGCTTTTTGCATTTATATACATACTGTTTATCACAATACTTTATACATGATAAGTTCTTATTTTTAAAATATTCCATCCATTCATATATAGGTGTCTCAGGTCAATTTTAGAGCAAAGTGTTGTTGCAGTTTTGTAATTTCAGTCATGTCCAACACGTCAAGTCACTGTTTGTGTTTTTCTTGTCAAAGATACTAGAGTATTTTGCCATTTTATTCTCATCTCATTTGTACAGATAAGGAAACTGGGGAAACAAAGTTAAGTCAGGGTCACACAACTAGGAAATGTGTGAGGCTGGATGTCATCTCAGGAAGTTGAGTCATAATGCCTGTATTCCTGGCTCTCTATTTGCTGTGCCATGTAGGCACATAGAGAAAAATAAAATGATTTCCATAATGAAAATGACAATGAATTGCACAAGTTCTTTTATTAATACATATTTAACAAATCTGATATTTTTAATTCATACATGCTTAACAACTTTTAACAGACCTGTGATTTCATCAACAAGAGTAGTTTCCTCTATCAAGGCTGACCATCACCTACTCTGAAGTCTTATATATTAAGCAACCATTTATTATTGGACATTTGTGAAGCAATATAACTAAATTTAAAGAAAAGGCAAGAAAACCTAACAGCTAGTTTGTTTGTTTGTTTGTTTTTGATGCTAGGTGATTCACTATGACTCCTAGCAATTTCATTTTGCTCAGTCATCCCCCTCCCAGATCTCTATAGGTTCAACATGTTCCTTGCACTGTGTTTTCTGTAGCACCTGCTCAATGGTTAATGGACTTTTCTTTCTGGTTGTGAAAAGATGAACATATAGTTTTGTTGGTTAGGCTTTGAACTGGTCTAGCTTTTTCAGAAAGTAACTTGAAAATATGCTAAGAAAATGAATAATATACTTATTCCTTTTGACTTAGTGATTCCACTGCAAAGCATATATTTCAAGAAAGTCATTTTTTTCAATGCCTAAGATTATGCTCTGTTTCATGAGAGCACACTGCTGGTATCTATTAGCAGAGACCACAAAAGCAGTATATCCTGAAGGAGATGTTAAGGTAAATGAGAATTGTAGCACCAAATGAGTATATGATTGATACGTAGTATTTCAGTATATATGTAGAGACTACAGTTAATATAAATTTAATAAATAAGATAGAAATAGTAATATAAAATAAGCTTGAATCGTCTATGAATCTGTTTCTTCCCAGTTTTTGAGCATTTCCCAAGGCAAGTTAGGGAATACTTGAAAATTTCCAAGAAGTAATGAAGTATATAAGAAATTAAAAAGTTCTAATAACAGACTTAGTGGGCATTAAATGTTTGTATCAAGAAACATAAATCTTGAATGAAGGTTGTACAATAGGCATAAGTATTCTTTAGGCTATTGCTCTAACACTTATGCTTGGCCATCTCTTTGACTGTCATTTTCATTCCTTCAGTGGTAGAGTACATTTTAAACTGCCAGCTCTCACCTCACAGATTTGTATAGGTCTTAAACAAAAGAATTTCAAGAGCAAAGCAGAGAACACAATTCGTTAAGCACATGCTTGTCGATGGCACATTGTTCTTGTATGCTAATGGGATAGCTCCCAAGAGCTACATTTTTTTTTGCCACTGAATATAGATATGACTTCACTGCTACTAGCACACATAATGCAAATCATATTAAATTACATATACCATGCAACTCACTGTCAAACATCACAGAATGATCACAAATGCTAAAGGAAAACTAGTCAAATAAAGAAGTTGCCAAAAAAGGTGCATAAAATTTAAGTTAAAATGCATAGTTCAAAAGGATTTTTTTGAATGAGAAAAAGAATATAGTAAAGACAGAATGGGCTATGGAAATACAAAATACAGCAGAGAGATTGGAAACCAAAGAATTCCACTTGATTAAAAAAAATCCTCCCTGCTTGGTCCTTATTTTCTATTTAACTATTGAATATAAAAAAAAACTGACCTTAAAGGAGAACTGACTAGATATCTAAGGCAATAGAAAAATGTGCCATTACACTACATATCCTGTAGATATCATCAATATTGCTTTTCTTTTCAAAGACACTCCATCAATTGTCATTATATTATTTTATGCTTCCTATACTTAACACATTTTACTATTTTATTACTTATTTCATGCTTTCACATTTCACATGTGTTTAAATAGTAAAAATGAGCACATTTTCTTTATTTCACAGGTCTTTTTCCCCTGTAACTGCTTTTTAAAGACAATTCTATTACCAGAATGAAATCATAATAAATGTCATTTCAGGAGCCAAGATGGCAGGGTAGAATCAAGGAAACTCCATGAGCTCCCTATGTAATCACCTCAAATACCTATAATATATGAGTCTAAACAAATTTTAGAGCTGCAAAACCCACGAAGAGATATAGAAAAACAAATCTCACCCTGAGGGCAGCCCAACAAGCCTACGGGAAGGATCCTTCACAGCTCACTGGGAGCCCAGTCCAGCCCCACATGAGCCCATGGTGTTAGTCCCAGGGCAACCCTGACCATCGGCTGCTGGAGCAGACATCAAAAGAGTGGATCACCAGTAGCTGTGGTGGTTTCTAGAAATATCCACACATAAATGCCAAAGACAAAGAAAAAAGTCAATGTGGAAATCTGTTGCAGTTTGGGGGAATGGAGGATCATGGTCTGGTCTCTGCCCCCTGAATGAAAAATAAAGGATGTATGGCAGCCATGCAGCTGCCTCCACATGGATGTTTTAGAGATGCTGGCCTGCATATTGTAGGGGGACCAAGCAACCATTCACAGGGTAATCTTGCTTCCTTTAACTTGCCTGGGTCTGGATTGCAGTCTTGGGTGGTGGTCCTGAGTTAGGTGATCAGTGAGCCAGAGCTTCTGGGGGCATGGCACCCAACTAGTAGCTCTGGCAGCTGTGAAAACCCCAGAGATTTGGAACAAAACTCTCCTCTCTGGAAGCACAGTTCTACTCTGGCAAAAAAGCTCAAAAGGCAAGTAACTGAATGGCAACCTGAGCAAGCAAAGTAAGCAAGGCAAATACAGCAATGAAACCTTAGATTTCTTTTTGAGGGACCAAAAATATCAAAGCATGGGAAGGGAGGAAAACAACACAGTCAGAACTAATGCACAAACAGCTTCCAAGAAAAATATGAACAGATTATAGGCCATGGGAGAGCTCAAGGAAGAGAAGTGGAGGGAAAATTAGGAAGAGAAATGAGAATGATGAAAAAAAATCATGAAAGGAGATTCAACAACCTGACTGAAGAAAATAACTCCTTAAAGTAGATTAACTGAAACACCAAAAGAGTTCCAAAAAGCCAATAAAAGGAATGCCTTTAAAAGCCAAATATGGCAGATGAAAAAAGAATTTCAAAAACTCACTGAAGAGAATAATTCCTTCAGAACTAGATTGAAGCAAATGGAAGCTAATGACTTTATAAAAAATCAAGATGTTATTAAACAGATCCAAACAAATGAAAAATAGAAGGCAATATGAAACATCTCATTGGAAAAAACCACTGATTTGGAAAATAGATCAAGGAGAGATAATTGGAAAATTATTGGATTACCTGAAATCTGTGATAAAAAAAGAACCTAGAAATCATCCTTCAAGAAATTCTCAAGGAAAATTGTATTGATATTTTAGAACCAGATTGCAAAATAGAAATTTAAAGAATGCACGAATCACCTCCTGAAATTGATCCCAAAAAGAAAACTCCTAGAAATATCGTAGCCAGGTTCCAGAACTCCCAGATCAATGAGAATGTATTACAAGCAGCCCAGAAGAAATTATTTTAATATTGTGGAAACACAATCAGGGTAACAAAAGATCTATCAGCTTGTACCTTAAGAGATCAAAGGGCTTGGAATATGATACTCTGGAAGTCAAAGACATTAAAATTAACACCAAGAATTACCTACCCAGCAAAACTGAGTATACCCAGCAAAAACTTGAATTTTCAGGGGAAAATTCAAGGAAATAGAGGACTTTCAAGCATTCTTGATGAAAAAAAAACCTTGAATAAAAAAATTGACATTCAAATACAAGAAGGAAAGGAAATATAAGAAGGGAAGCAGATAAAAGAAATCATTAGGAATTTTAAAAAGTTCAACTATTTACATGCCTACATGGAAAAATGATCATTGTAACTTATGAAATTTTTCTTAGTATGAGGATAGTTGAGGGGAACATAAATTCCTTGTGTATACACACACATGCATGTATGTATACATATGTATATTTGTATGTATGTATGCAAGCATATGTATGTCTATAATGGAAGGTATATGTGCATATGAATACATACGTGTGTGTATATGTGTGTACAGGTATATTTCGACAGATGGCAAAGGATCAGTTGAATAGGAAGAGATGATTTTTTTAAAAAATAAAATTAAGAGGTGAGAGGAATATAATGAGAGGAATTAGTGAGAGACAGAAGAGGGTAAACTATCTCATAGAAAAGAGGTGAGGGAAATCTTACAACGGGGGGGAAGAACAGGAAGGAAAAAGAAATGGGTCAACCTTACTCTCACTGAATTTGGCTTAATGAGGGAATAACATATGTGCTAGACTTGGTATGTTTTTTCTACAGGAAATTTGGGGGAAAGGGAACAAGAGAGGGAATTATGGAAGGGAGTGAAGACTGTGGAGGGAAGGTAGTTAGAAGCACACACTTTTGAAAAGGGGCAGGGTCGAAGTAGAGAATAGAACAAGTAGGGGGCAGGATAGGATGGAGGGAAATATACAGTCTTTTACAATATATCCACTATGGAAATGTTTTGCTCAACTACAAATGTTCGACGTATATTGAATTACTTATCTTCCCAGTAAGGGTTGGTTATAAGGGAAGAAGGAAGATTTCTGGAATTCAAAGCTTTAAAATCAAATGTTTAAAATAAGAATAGACATTCTTATTGTTATTTTTACATGCAATTGGGAAATAAGTATACAGATACGGGTGTATGGACATCCATCTTGCCTTACCAGACAGTTGGAGGGTGAATGGGGGAGGATATAGGAGAGAGCATATTGGGGGAGGGGATATTCAATGCAATCACTCTTTTGGGGTTGTGGGTAGGGAAAAAACTGGGAGAAAAATTTTAACTCAAAATCTTATGGAAATGATGTTGTAAACTAAAAATAAACATATAATTTAATTTAATTAATAAACAGGTAGTTTAATTAATCAATTATTTAATTAATTAACATCATTTCATCCTGATGCTTTCATAATTTGTAGGAATGCTCTAAGCACCTCTCTGTTTCCCTTTAGATAACGTATATATTTTGTTCTCTTTGAGGTTCATGATTTACAGAGAAATTGTCTCTCAAGGATATAGACACTTATCACACTAAAAAATAAAATCATTTCTCTCCCCTGAAAACAGTTTTGTTCTTGGACAAAAATTATGCGTTGGTAGTTCCTGTAATATTGGACTAACTGAATGGCTCAAGTACCAGTGGACTAACTTTTCTCATCTAAATATATGTAATAATAAATATTTCTTTTTTAATTCTCTCATTTTGTTTCATAATGTTTCCATTTTGACTGACTTAACACATTAAAAAATGGAATATTATGAAGCAATAGATGCATGTGAATAACTTTATCACTTATAAGAAAAAAATGTCCAAAGCAGTTAAAACACTCTTCTGTTTATATATTACTGGTCTCCTTGATGCAAGCATGAAAAAAAAAATAAGAGGAAAGCTTTGATAGATCATTTTCTACAACAGGCCATATTTGTGACTCTACTTCTACTACACTTATCTCTGAAGTAGAATATACAAGATTTTGTTGTGTTTATTATTTTTAACTTGCTGTATAAACACACACCCGATAGCTGGTCAAAATGAAATCTAAATATCTCTACTTCAGCGCACCATCTTCTAGAAATCTGATTATTTATGAAATTGATGAAATGATAGGCACAACAGTTCAATCATTAACTGACCACCAATGTGATAAATGGTCCAAAATAAGAAGACATATATTCACGAATGTTTACTCAGACATCATTGAGGATGACCTATTAAAAAAACCTGTATCATCAGGGACGCAAAATTGAAAGAATACATAAAGCAGTTCACTAGTCTTCCTCATGGAACTTGCCTTAAAAATCAATCTGTAATCTAAATGTTAGGATATGAGAATAAACTGTGATATGTCTTTGGTGTCAAAAGGATATCACAAAAAGTAGCTTTGACATGTAAATTTATTATATTAAAGGACACTTGGGAAAAATAGAGGTAACCCTAACTTAGTAAACAATTCCACTATCAAAAGATATAACATCTAGTTATAAAGTTGGACAATCAAGATCAGTTTTGTGATTCTTAGTGGGACACAGATTAAAG